>APFE031141387.1:114594-191460 GCA_000404065.3 Pinus taeda
CATTGAAGTAACCCAACATCCAAAGTCCATATTTCTTTCTCAAAAGAAATACATTGGAGATCTGTTGAATAGGTTTGTCATGACAGAGTGCAACCCTCTCACTACTCCAATGGAACAAAACTTAAAGCTCACATCTATTGAAGGAAAAGAATTTGAGGATGCAACAAAGTATAAACATCTTGTAGGAAGTCTCAACTACCTAACTACTACCAAACCAAACATTTCGTTTGCTGTTGGAATCCTCTCTAGGTTTATGCAAAAGCCTTGTGAGGGACATTGGTCTGCTGCAAAAAGAGTTCTAAGGTACTTGAAGGGAACTCAAGACTTTGGAATCATGTATACACAGGTGGACGACTTCAGCTTGATTGGATACTCTGATTCAAACTTCGATGGAGACAAAGAAACTGGGGTATCTACTTCAGGTTATGCTATGAGTCTTGGATCAGAAGCTGTCTCCTGGAGATCACACAAACAATCAGTTCCAGTAGATTCCACAACAGAGACAGAATATGTGGCAGCAACTGAGACAACAAAAGAAAATGTGTGGCTCAGGAAAATTCTTGAAGATTTGCAGGTAAAACAAGTACAATCAACTCCACTCATGATTGACAATACTTCGGCAATAAAGTTGGCCAAGAACCCAAAGTTCCATGATCGAACGAAGCAGATTAATACTAAATATCATCTGATTTGACATCGTGTTGAGGCCAAAACAATCCATCTCCGCCATTGTTCCACTAATGAGTAAATTGCAGACATCTTCACCAAAGCGCTTGGAAGAGAAAAGCTTGAAAGATTCAGAATGATGCTTGGACTCACCAACATCCCTTTAGATTAAGGGGGGGAATGTTGACACCTAATCATCAGGATTGGGTGAATAATTGAAATTGATGTAAATAAATAATAGAAAATATGAAGAGTCACCGGGAAATGAAATGAACAGTCTCTCCCTCATGTATATAATAAAAACCAACCTGAATGAATATCATGAATTGTTTTGAGGAGTTGCCTCTTGGTCTAACAGAAAAGCTAAAAGGCTCCCCAAGAAGGACCTATGAAGGATGACCTTCGGCTTAGGAATATTCAATAATGATGAATGCTTAAGATCAAACTTCCGAAATCCCTCACTTGTGATTGATGTGTTTATAGTAGGGTTCAAAGTGAGGTAAGGAACTCATTCAATGGAAAGATTCAATTAAAGTGTGAACTTTGGGAGAATCTAGGGTGACTTTCCACGAAAAACCCCTTGAGAGAAATACTATAAGAGACCAAGGGTTGAGAGATATACTGTGGTAAGTTTCATCCATTGATCACCTATAATTAAGAGAAAAGGTTTTGAATGATGAACTACAAAGTGCAAACCTTGAAGAAATCCCCAAGTCAAAGTAGCTTCAAGGGTTCCCACTTGGTATGATACATAGGGCATCAATTTGTTTGAAATTCCACCGTCAAAATTCCTTCAAATATGGAGGATGCCTAGAGGAGACATAAATGAAGAAACTTGTCTGTATGGATTCCCAAAATTCCTCCTCCCTAAAATTTTGCACCAAGCCCTAGAAATATCCTTATCCTTAGACAAATGAAGAAAAGAGGAAGAAAAGAGGTGAAAGAATGATATTTCGTTACGTTAATGTGATCACCAAGGATCTAGGACCAATGCTTTTTATGAATTTTCTTTTTATAACTGTTCGGGGCTCTAGGGAATGAGAGCATGATGTGTAAGATATAGCAATGGTTACCCCTTTAAAATTGGGCAATTCATCGCCCACCAAGGGTTGAGACAATCCTGGGTTCCTTAATGAATTAGGGGGCTCATATAGGGGTTGATCCAAAATGGATCTTGTATAAAAACCTCTAAGTCTAAAGTCTTCATTTGATTTAATAGCGCAAGTGAAAGAATGGCAGAGAAACCCAAAATCCAAAGGAAACGGAGAAGCGCATCGTGAATTCCCCAGAGCCGTTAGATCCACGGGATCAACGGATAATATCAAATCGCATTGAAGGAAGCCAGTGGCATATCAACCTCAACCTCAAGTGATTTGCGATCAACAATGATGTATGAACCATTGATCGAGCACGTAGATCAACAGTGGAGCGAGATCGTATCACATCGCAAATACGTCGAAGGGAGGACTTACCGCAAGCTAAGGATTCATGCAATATGCGATTACGATTATCACATTGCAATATCGCATCGCACCAAACCAACAGGGAAAGGACCCATAGCATCGCAAAGGGCCAATATGTCATACGCCGATATCAGCGATCAGCGAGTGGACTGGTGAAACAATACAAAGACCTGCGATCATGAGATATGTGATTCGCTGATAGCGCCGATATCGGCGATCGACGATCGGCAGAGGGGATCACAGCCATATAACAAAGCCATGCCTTGCGATGTGCGATAAAGGCCAGACCCGATTGGTCTATGGATGCGATTTAATGTTATTTGAGTTCCGACATAAAGTGTTTTGTCGGGATTTCCTATGTTTTTGTGTATTTCCTTTGGGAACTGAAAATGCGTTATTTTGAGGATTTGCGTCGGGGGAAGGCCAAATGGTTGGTTCCACCCATGCTCGCCAATCTTTCGTCTTGTTAGCTGCCTTGTGCCCCAAGCGTTTCGACAATGAGTGCATGAGCGCTCGACGGGAGCCAGAGGGCCTGGAGAAGAAGGGGAACGGACGAAAGCCAAAGAGCCCGAACAGGGAAATGAATAGACAGCGTCAAAAGACTTAAAAGCCATCCAATGGCAGAACAGAGGATAGGAGAGGTCAGTTGAAGACAGTCACAAAAAGACAGTTAGTCAGTCAGAGTTTGAGGCAGATTGAATAGAGGAACAAGATAAAGGGAGAGTCTGTGCACTTTTTTAGACTCGAGGTTTTCGAGTAGATCCCTCTTTAATGTCACTGTTGGTTGAGACTTTGTTTTTGAGCTCACTCTTGTAATAATCTGTTCTTGAAGACTTAATATAGAGGTCGACACTGAAAGCTGGACCAGGCGACGTAGCCAGGAGGTCTGGTGAACTCCTTTATTATTTTCACTGTGTTGATGTGTGAGTATTATGTTTTATAACTGTTCATTGTCTATGTTATTTGCAATCTTTTCGATCCGTTGCACTAAATAATATAGGCATTCCTGCACATGAGTATGTAATACCTTTTCTTCTTGATTTAATATTCATTTCGGATCAAGTGGTATCAGAGCATTTGGTTTTGGTTTTGTTAAGGTTAGACAAAATTGTGCTGGATTTTGAATGCTAACTAGATTGAAGCTCAGACTAGGAGAAGGAGAACTTGTTGAGGCTAATCCAGAGATTGGAAGAGTCTATTCTCAAAGGAGAATGGCAGGAGAAGCTCCATTGGGATCGGAATCTCAATTTATAGAAAGTTTTAAGACACTCCAAGCCATGGTGGAAGAGATGTATCTTTAGTTTAAGAAGGGTTGAGGTGAAAGCACTTCAACACCTAAACCAGACAGAGGAAAAGGAGGAATGACTCCTCCACCATCTCCTCCATCATCATCCTCGTCATCATCATCTTCTAGCTCTTCTAAGAAGAAGAAGAAAACACCCTTAATCAAATTATATGTGAAGTTTGATTTGCCAATTTATGATGGAGAACTCAATGCAGAAAAGCTAGATAATTGGATAAGACAAATTGATGTATATTGCAGGGTACAGAACGTCGATTCAGAAAGGAAGAAGATTCAACTAGCTAGCCTTCGACTTGGAGAAACTGCACTAGTATGGTGGGAAGGCAAGACACAAGCTGATCTGCAAAAACATGGTAAAATCATTTCTCCCTGGAATGAATTTGTTTCTGCTATCAAAAAGCAATTCTATCCTTTAGCTTACATGCAGCAGGTAATGATGAGTTGGCAAACTCTTCGCCAGTTGAAGGGTCAAAGTGTACAAAGTTATACTCAGGAATTCAGAAAGAGAGCTTTAACTCTAGGTATATCATTAGACTCACCTGAAACTTTATTGAAGTATATAGGTGGTCTTCATAGCTATTTAAAGCATACTATTCTCATGTTTAATCCCACTAGCTTAGATGATGTATCAGTTCAAGCCACAAATTTAGAAGCTAGAGGTAAGAATGTAAACCCAGAGGTTGGGGGATCATCTAAATATTTTGTAAGCAAGAGCAAGGAAAAGAGGAAACTGAAATGGAAGGAGAGGAAAGCAAACACTATAAAGAAGGATAAACCTTCATGCACTCATTGTAAGAAAGGAGGACACGATGAGGCACACTGCTAGTCTTTGCATCCAAAATGGAAACCTAAGAAGTTCGGTGGTAAGAAGAAAAAGAATGCTACTGCTATTCAGCAGGACTTGGGATCAGATTCAGGGGATGAAACAACAGTTACAACCACAAGTATTAAAGGTAAAGATTCTGAAGCATCCACAAGTAATTCTACACAATCTCTTGATAATGAAAATAATGAGAGGGAAAGAAATGAACTTTTTCCTATTAGAGTAATTTTCAAGCACAATAAGATTGATACTTTGTTTGATAGTGGATCACAAGTAAATTATATTTCTGAAACAATTGTAAAGAAGTTGGGATTACAAACAATACCTCATGAGAAGCCATATCCATTAGGTTGGGTGTGTGATAAGACAAAGCTACAAGTAACGAGATAATGTAAACTCAGGTTTGCTATTGGATCAACATTTGTAGATAAGGTTGAGTTAGATATAGTTCCATTGGATATATGTGGTATTGTTTTGGGAAGTCCATACTTGTATGATAGGAAAGCTATTTTCTATAGAGCTGAGAATAATTATCAACTCATTAAAGATGGAATAGAATATATTGTAAGAGCTCATAAACTCAAAGGTAACTATTCTCTCATAAACTCAGGACAGATGAAAAGAATTGTGAATTCAAGTAAGCAATTTTTACTAATGGTTGTAAAGGCAAAGGATCCTGAAAAATCCAATGCATTTGAAGGTTGTGATTCTAAACAGAAAGCTGATTTAATTAAAGTTGTTTCAGAGTATGATGTTCTATTTCAAGAACCAAAAGGTCTGCCACCCAAGCGAGAAATAGTACATGATATTTATTTGCAGCAAGATGCTCCATTACCTAACATTGGAATGTACAGGTTGTCAGCTTTAGAGAATGCAGAGATAAAGAAGTAGGTACAAGAGTTGCTCGATAAAGGGTTTATATGACCCAACACATGACCATGTGGATCTACAATCATGCTGGTGAGAAAGAAAGATGGTTCGTGGAGAATGTGCATTGATTATAGAGCACTAAATAAAATAACGATCAAGAATCGTTATCCTCTTCCTCGTATTGATGATTTATTAGATCAATTGAAAGAAGCAGTTTACTTTTTTAAGTTAGACTTGCGAAGTGGTTATCATCAGGTCAGAGTTGCAGAACAGGATGCATGGAACACTGCTTTCAAGACAAAGCAAGGACTATATGAATGGTTGGTTATGCCTTTTGGCTTAACTAATGCTCTTGCTACATTTATGAGAGTCATGAATGATGTACTCAGACCATTTATTGATGATTTTGTAATTGTTTATTTAAATGACATTCTTGTTTTTAGTAAGACATGGGAAGACCATGTAAAGCATGTAAAACAGACTTTAGATGTTTTAAAAAGAGAAAATCTCTATGTAAAACTGTCAAAATGTGAATTTGGCAGAACATCTTTAAATTATTTGGGTTATATTGTAGGGGGTGGTGAATTGAAGATAGATCCCTCTAAGGTTGAAGTCATGTGAATTGGCCTAAACCCAAATCTGCTACAGAGGTTAGGAGTTTCCTAGGGGCAACACAATACTGGAGAAAGTTTATTGCTAACTTTTCTTTGATTGTAGCTCCATTACATGCTTTAACAGGATTGAAATAGGTGTTTAAGTGGGGAGGCAAACAACAGAAAGCCTTCGACACCTTAAAAGAGAAAATCAGTACAACACCAGTACTAGCACTGCCAGATCTTCAACATCCATTTGAGATTGAGACAGATGCCAGTGACTATGCTATGGGAGCAGTGTTGATGCAACATGGAAAATCCATATGCTATCATTCTGAGACATTTTCTTCTGCAGTAGTTAATTATCCCACATATGATAAAGAATTGTATGCATTAGTACAAAGTTCGAAAAAGTGGAAATATTACCTAATGGGTAAAGAAACAATCATACATACAGATCATCAACCACTTCAATATTGCACTCACAAACTAAATTGCAGAAATCAAGATATTATAGGTGGATGGGTCTTCTACAATGTTAAAATTGGCAACCAGGGAAAAACTTCATGTGGGTCATCTTATTCATGGCTGATAATATTTTTATTAGATTCCTCTCGTCGAGAGGTGTAGGATTGATATAAAGATCATCCGATTCTGATAAGTATTCATGGAGATATGAATTTATTTTGATTATGGAATTATTATCAAGCCGACCTACAACTCATGTAGGCTCAGAAGCCCAACAGTCACATCTATTCACCCACCAACGTTGTGTATAAATATAAGAGGACTTTTCTTCATTTGGACTCACTCATCTCATCACATCTCGCTCTCTCTACTGCGCAGATATGAGTCTCTTCTCTACTGCACTGAAATGGGTCTCTCTCTCTCACACATGTGAAGCCGGAAGCTGCTGAATTTGAAGCTGCAACTGCAGTAGTAAAGATTGACTTGCGTGGCCTAGAATATCTCCTCTTTGGAACTGCGCTGTAGGTTCATCTGAACCTCCTCTGAAAGCCGCAACTTCTGGTGGTGGAATGAAGTCAATCTGATGAACGGTTTGCAAGATATCGACTGCCCTAGTTTGAAGCTGGAAACTGCTGAAACTGAAGCTGCAACTGCAGAAGTAAAGATTGACTTGCGTGGCCTAGAAGGTCTCCTCTTTGGAACTGTGTTGTAGGTTCATTTGAACCTCCTCTGGAAGCCGAAACTTTTGGTGGTGGAATGAAGTCAATCCGACGGTCGGTTTGTGAGATATCGTCTGCCCTAGTTTGATAATAAAGCCGGTAATGCTGATGCTATTTAGGGTTTGGTACTACTGATATGAATAAGATTTATTGTACTATTTCTCTCTGCTGAATTATTGAAGATAAAAGAAGATTTGATCAAAGGGTTTCCCCACACATTGTGGGGTTTGTCCCTAGCTAGCCACCACATCTTGTGTCTCTTGTCTTGGCTTGTTTTCTGTCGATTGTTTAATGTTATATCTGCACTTTACTTTATGTACATGTGATTGCTAATCAGTGGAATATAATAAGAAAAAGAAGTAAACTGTTATAAGCATAGAACATACCATAACTTAACATACAACAATTTCATCTTGTCATCGGATATAAGAAGGGCATACACAATAAGGTTGCAGACATGTTATCAAGACCAATCATAAATGCATCTACTATACTTAAGCATAAGTCAGTAATGCATGAAAGTTACATTGAACAATATACTCAAGATGTAGATTTCAAAGATGTATATACAACTTTAAGTCATGGCAAGCAAGTAAAAGAACTAGATTATTATGTAAAGGACCAACTCTTATATCATTTTGGTGTAAATAAAACAGTTGCACAATTGCAAAGGTTCTGTTATTGGCCAAGAATGCATGAGACAGTTTCTAGATATATCAAAGGGTGTACTATGTGTGCTACAAGCAAGCCCAATAGTCAGAAATTAGGCATGTACACTCCACTTCCAATTCCTTCTCCTCCTTGGGAAAGCGTTTCCATGGATTTTGTTGGGGGATTGCCAAAATTGAGGAAAGGTCATGATTATTCGTGTGTTGTTGTGGATAGGTTCAGTATAATGTATATTTTAATACCATGTAACAAACAAGTTACAGCTGAACAAACAACCAAGTTGTTATTTTAGAATGTATGGGTTCATTTTGGGTTACCCACTTCTGTTTTATCTGATCGAGATTCTCGATTTGTCGGGAAGTTTTGGTCAAGTTTATGGGAGTTGATGGACACCAGGTTGAAGAAAAGCACAACATTTTATCCATAAACAGATGGTCAGACAAAAGTGGTCAACAGGACAGTGATCAAGTTGCTCAGAGGCTATTGCAGCGAGCATCCCAAGCTTTGGGATGAGCATTTGTGTTATGTCCAACATGCTTACAACCGTGCCAAGCACTCTTCTACTTAAAGATCTCCTTTTGAGACTTGTTTTGGTTTTATACCAAAGTCTCCCTTGAATTTTGTCTTTGGTAAAGACATATCAGTTGATGGACACAGTAATGTGGACAAAGCAACTAGTTCATTGAACAAATCCAGGAAATTCACTAGGAAGTACAAGAACAACTGGAAAGAAGTCAAGCCAAGTACAAGGCAAGACATGACAAGCATCGAGCTGAACATAGTTTTCAAGTTGGTGATCAAGTCTGGTTGTACATCAACAAAGACAAAATGTAGGGTGAAGGTAAGAAGCTAAAACCAATAAGGTATGGACCTTTCAAGATACTTGATAAAATTGGTGAAAATGCTTTTCGCCTTGATTTGCCAGCTTATATGCAGATATATTCAGTCGTTAATGTAGAAAACTTGAGATTGTATGAACCTTCATTGATTGAAGATCCTGAAGAGCAAAGTCAGTTGCTTTCTATTGGGGATTTGTTACCTGAGTATCTCAATGAGTTACAGGAGGACACAGTTCTGGACAGGAAGGTAAGAACTACGTGTCAAGGGGATCTTGAGTACCTGAGAGTAGGACTCAAAGGTTCAAATCCAAGTAAGGCACAATGGATAGAGATTGGACAAGTGACCGAGCAATATCTTCACTTGCTCGAATGCTAAAACCAACTTTTGGTGGTCCAAAAGCTTTTCAGTGGGAAGGCGTGATCCAAAATGGATCTTGTATAAAAACCTCTAAGTCTAAAGTCTTCATTTGATTTAATAGCGCAAGTGAAAGAATGGCGGAGAAACCAAAAATCCAAAGGAAACGGAGAAGTGCAGCGTGAAATCCCCAGAGCTGTTGGATCCACGGGATCAACGGATAAGATCAAATTGCATCGGAGGAAGCCAACAACATATCAACCTCAGCCTCAAGCAATTTGTGATCAACGATGACATATGAACCATTGATCGAGCGTGCAGATCAACGGTGGAGCGAGATCGTATCGCATCGGAAATATGCCGAAGGGAGGACTTACCATAGGCCAAGGATTCATGCGATATGCGATTGCGATTATTGCATCGCACCAAACCAACAGGGAAAGGACCCATAACATCGCGAAGGGCCGATATGCGATATGCCAATATCAATGATCGACGATTGGCGAGTGGATTGGTGAAACAATACAAAGACCCGCGATCATGCGATACGCCGATAGCACTGATATCGGTGATCGGCGGAGAAGATTGCAGCCATATAACAAAGCCATGCCTTGCGATGTGCGATAAAGGCTAGACCCGATAGGTCTATGGACGCGATTTAATGTTATTTGAGTTCCGGCATAAAGTGTTTTGTCGGGATTTCCTATGTTTCTGTGTATTTCCTTTGGGAACCGAAAATGCGTTATTTTGAGGATTTGTGTCAGGGGAAGGCCAAACGGTTGGTTCCACTCGTGCCTGCCAGTCTTTCATCCTGGTCGCCGCCTTGTGCCCCAAGCATTTCGACAACGAGTGCATGAACGCTTGACAGGAGCCAGAGGGGCCGAAGAAGAAGGGGAACGGATGGAAGCTAGAGAGCCCGAACAGGGAAATGAAGAGGCAGCGCCGAAAGACTTAAAAGCCATCCAATGGCAGAACAAAGGACAGGAGAGGTCAGTTGAAGACAGTCAGTCAGTCAGAGATTGAAGCAGATTGAATAGAGGAACAGGACAGAGGGAGAGTTTGTGCACTCTTTTAGACTCAAGGTTTTCGAGCAGATCCCTCTTTGATGTCACTGTTGGTTGAGACTTTGTTTTTGAGCTCACTCTTGTAATAATTTGTTCCTGAAGACTTAATATAGAGTTTGACACTGAAAGCTGGACCAGGAGATGTAGCCGGGGGGTCTAGTGAAATCCTTTATTGTTTTATAATTGTTCATTGTCTATGTTATTCGCAATCTTTTCGATCCGTTGCACTAAATAATATAGGCATTCCTGCACACGAGTTTGTAATACCTTTTCTTCTTGATTTAGTATCCATTTCAGATCAGAGGCCCTAGGAACTAGGGTGATGGCCATAATGATAGGGGGTGGAGCTCATGTCGGCTTTTGCCCACATGCTAAATTTGTATGCCCCAACCATATTTTGCATTTTATGGTACATTTCCTATTGAGAGGCCAAATTATGCTTTTTATTTTATTTTTCGCTGCATCAACCTCTGGGCCATTGTTCCAGGCCCGACCCAAACTGTGGACAAGGGGAGGGGAAGGCTAATTCCTTGTGGACCCAATGGACAAATGTGGACCCAAATGGGAAATATATGGAAAGGGGCTATAATGAGCAGAGGGGAGTGATGTATGTGGTGTTGGGAAACTGGACAATGCGACCAAAATTGGGTTTTCCCTTGTAGTGCCACTCCTAAAGCTAGTAGCCAATAGAGGAGATCCCATGGGACTAGGATATAAGATTAACCAATAAATTGGACAAGGGGACAAGAGTACAGACCAAGTCCATTCTTTATGTCAAATCCCCGCACTAATCCATGTCCAATTGTAAGCAAAAACACCCAATTTCATAATGAAAAGCTATACCTTTGGGATTGGAAGGCCCGCCTTCAAACTTACGATCATGACTGAATGGGCGATGGCACATAATGGCTAGCTCAGTTGGCGGAGATGGTGGCACATCGAGCTATTTGGGGTTTGCAAGGCGTTGTGTGCTGTCGGCTGAAGACAATCTAGGAGAAAAATTTCTCCTATGGGTGTCACCCACTGGTTGTGGGTAACAGTCCCCACTTCCAAGATTTGGGCATGTTGTGAGCTCAACACAAGGTAAGGTGCTCTTCGTGACAGATCATCTAATAGATTCTCAAAATAACAATAAAAATCCTAAAGATAGTAGTCTCTATTAGACACTTCCATGTAGAGTGCTCTTTGTAAAATGGCCTCCTTGACCTTACACCATTCGATCATGTGCTAATATGTGCTCTTCATGCCTCCAAATATGCAGTTCTTGCTTTGAGGAGTGAAAATGCCTAAAAGGTATCCTAAATAAAAGGTTATGCATAATAATATCTAAAATATGCCCTCAAAGGTGATACACTACCACATGTGCGTAATTGCTTCCTAATACATAACTTCAACTTTGAAACATGCCTCAAAAGGTGTGAGTATCTCCCAACCATGTGAAGGAAATGAAAAATCCAAGTTGCCATCATAATAGTTACCTATCTTGAATTTGAATTCGGATTCAAATTCCATACGATATGAAAATAATTTGATTCAAAATTGTTTTAATTAAAAAAAAAATTGTCAAAATTTTGTTGGGTTGCAATAAACACTATAGCTAAAGTAGAAACCACCATAGCATTCTAGCACTGCTTGGCACCTCTTCTCCCTTCGTTGGGTAATCTAGTTAGTGATATCCGGATTATCCCTCCCTAATTTTATGTTGAAATTTCTAAGTCTGACACATTAGAAATCCCTACTGCATTATCTGGTTTAATTTATCCTACTTGTTCATTCCATTAACAAGTTATTTATAAATGTAAATACTGAAATAAACACAAATGCAACCTTAACTCATATACAGATCAACAACTGAAATAATTAAGACAAACACACAAGGGACACCATTATTTTTGGACAATCATCCCGGGAAAAACCCAATGCAGGAAAACCAATGCAACAAATATGAAGGTTTTATTATTATGCAGTTTCTGAATAAAACTAGGGTGCCAGAAATGGCTCACCCAACAAAGAATGCCCTCGACAGAAGTACCTCTTCTTGGAGACAGATATTCTGGCTGATCAGTCACCGAATGAACGATCCCACAGAAACTACGACAACTCCTTAGTTGGACAGTGAAAGCTGCTCCAAGCTTCTCTATTGCTCTGCGTCACTTTCCAGGGACTGCATCACCCTCCCCAGTGCACTAGCACTCAGTCTGCCCCACGAAAAATATCTCGGTGCAGCCTCTTGGCTCTACGTCAGCTCTGCTAGCCTTTGTGTAGCTACTGAAGCCTCTGTGTCAACCCCTTGGCTCTCCGCGCCAGCTCTCAGACCCTCTGAGTCACCCACGCTGGCATCTTCAGCCTCTGCGTAGCTCCTAGCTGCCTCTACATTAGCCTCTCCAGCCTTCGCGCTGTCTCTCTGGCACTATCTCTGCCTCTTTGCTATGTATTCTAGGCCTCGTGCCGAACTGCCCTTCACTGCAATTGATCACTAGCTCGATTCTCTTAGCAAAACCTTGCTCCAGAAAATCAAACTGACTAATCAATTTGGTTCTAATCAATTTGGTGTATCTCCAACTGACCCTCAAGCCTTCTCTTATGCTTTTCCTATTGAGTTTTCAACGACCGAGATTAAGCCCCTAATCAAAGACTAAGATTAGATTTGGCTTGATCCATGTCATTTAGAAAATTCTCACCCAGTTTTATATTAATACCCATTAATATTTTAATTTTCCAAAGTTTAGACTTAGGAACCCCATTAAAAATATTAATTATTTTAATATCTCTCCAACTAGGTGGAATTTCCCCAAACCATTTCTGGGTCTTAGAGATCTTATGTGCCTTAGCCTCTCCACCAATTTTCATGGCTAGAGCACATCTGATGCTACCACAAATCAACACTCCCTCTTAGCGAGGAATGTGCTCTAGTAATGTTTCACCATGGAAACATCACACTGATCCTTCGCACCTGTACATGTGATGATGCTTGGCTTGCTGCCTCACATTAAATGCACTGTTGCTTCCTGTGTTGCTGTCCATGACACTGCCACTGCCACATCTGTATTGTAGCTCCCTCTCAGTATGCTGCCCCTAGCACTGCCACTGCTAACTGCGGGACTGCAATTCAGTTACCGGGAAGTAGGTAATTGACTTCTCCCAAAGACTGACAACCTAGTCAGTCTGGAAGCCACATAAAACTGAAGCTGCCTCTGTTGCTATCCTGTGTACCCTTTGCTACACTATGCTGCTGCATACAACTCTATGTCTTTCGCACTGCTGCACCCTCACCGCGCTGCCTCAGATTTCTGCACCCAAGCACTGCCTTGCTGCTCCACTACACTTTGCTCCACCCGACATCTGTCATTCTGCTACTGTCGTTAAAGGCTCTCGTAGCCGGGTATGATCCAAGAGTTTGGGCACCTCAAGGATCTTTCCCCTAGTTTGTAGTCCTCTTGACTACAACTCGATGTCTCCCCACCTCTTCTCTAGAGGTTCATGAGCACTCATGGCTCAGTGGTCATCAGTCTCGACCTCTTTCTCCGCCTTAGCTGGAGCTGCCTTGGAGTGGGAAGCCTCACCCTTGTTTTTCTTCCCGAGACACTGGGATGCATAATGTCCCAGCTCCCCACAATGGAAGCACTTCGCCTTGGAGATATCCTTCTTCTTCCTCTTCCCTTGTTGTCTCGCAGATGCTAGAGCCGCATCCTCCTCCTCTTTCTGGATTCTACTTCCCTTGCCACTACTTCCTGCTTTGGTTAACCTCCTGATCTCTTCTTGGCAAAGAGCTACCCACATATCCTCCCAACCTAGAAGAGTAACCCTGCCCAAAATACTTTGGACAAATGTCTCCCACTCCTCGGAGACTACATTCATGGCGGTCCTCACCATGAACTCCGAATCCGGTGTAGACCCCATGGAAGTAAGCTAGTCGCGAATCTCCTGCAACCTGAGAAGGAATGGATCTACCTACTCTCCCTTCTGCATCTGATACGACCGCAACTGATTTTCCAATACCATTGTCCGCTGTACGTACGTGCCTTGATACAAGGTCGTCAAAGTATCCCACATTTCCTTTCTTGTGTTCTTTTAAGCAATATGTGGTATGGCATGATTTTTGACCCCGTCTAGGATCATGCACTTTGCCCTCGCCATTGCATCCTCATATTGCTCATTCTCAGCTGGGTCGACTGGGATAGCCACGGTTCTCAAGGCAAAGTCCTTGATGTGATGTCGATCCAGGATTGCTTGGATCTTAGCTTTCCAGATGACAAAATTGGAAGCCTCATCCAACCTGTCTTGATCCCTTAGTTCGTTCACTTCCATTTCAGCTCTTCTTCTAAACTCCCTCTAAGTCCTGATTTCCCTGCTGGAAATCCTCTCGCCGAATGTCAAACCGCTCCTCTCCAATCCTCCATGCAACTGCAACACGGATTTGGATTTCTTGGCTAGAAATTCGTCAAGGTAGCGACTCCCTCTACCTTGGTTCTGTCCCCTTAGGTACTATTCTGCACTGACAGAAACAACAGCCCACCAACTTCTCAATCACAATCTGCCCACAGCTCCCCAAGCCTCGACAACTGAAGAAACTGAGCCTTTCAGGGTCTATGCAATCCCGACAATGGTAGAATCTGCTCCTCCTGGCCACAACATCAATCCTTCCTGGTTGAGAAAGATGACCGGGCGCTGCGTGGGTCTAATCTGCTCCTCTCTGCCTCTGCTCTGACCCTCCTCCTGGCTCGAAATGATGACATAGGCTCTGCGTGACTTCCTCTCTAGCTGCTTCTGCTCTGGAACAATGCTCTCTCGGGACAGCTGCTACTGTTGCAAATTTTAGATTTCTGCTAGTGCCTTCAGTTCTCCTGTGATCTGCAATGCTCTGATACCATGTTGAAATTTCTAAGTCTAACACGTTAGAAATCCCTACTGCATTATCTGGTTTAATTTCTCCTACTTGTTCATTCCATTAACAAGTTATTTATAAATATAAATACTGAAATAAACACAAATGTAGCCTTAACTCATATACAAATAAGCAACTGAAATAACTGATACAAACACAAAAGGGACACCGTTATTTTTGGACAATCGTCTCCGGAAAAACCCAATGCGGGAAAAACGGTGCAACATATATGAGGGTTTTATAATTATGCAGTTTCTGAATACAACTAGGGTACCATAAATGGCTCACCCAACAGAGAATGCCCTCAGCAAAAGTACCTCTCCTCAGAGACAGATATTCCAACTGATCAGTCACCGGATGAACGATCCCATAGAAACTACGATAGCGCCTTAGCTGGACAGCGAAAGATGCTCCAAGCTTCTCTATTGCTCTGCGTCACTTTGCAGGGACTGCGTCACCCTCCCCAGCTCACCAGCACTCAGTCTGCCCCACGAGAAATCTCCCAGCACAGCCTCTTGGCCCTGTGTCAGCTCTGTTAGCCTCTGCGCAACTACTGAGGCCTTTGCTTCAGCCCCTTGGCTCTCTGCGTCAGCTCTGAGACCCTCTGCGTCACCCATGCTGGCCTCTTCAGCCTCTGCGTAGCTCCCAACTGCCTCTGCGTTAGCCTCTCCAACCTCTACGCTATCTCTCTGGCACTATCTCTGCCTCTCTGCTATGTATTCTTGGCCTTGTGCCGAACTGCCCCTTGCTACAATAGATCACTAGCTCAATTCTCTCAGCAAAACCCCGCTCCAGAAAATCGAACTGATTGATCAATTTGGTGTATCTCCAATTGACCCTCAAGCCTCCTCTTATACTTTTCCTGTTGAGTCTTCAACGACTGAGATTAAGTCCCTAATCAACGATTAAGATTAGATTTGGCTTGATCCATGTCATTTAGAACATTCTCACCCATTTTTATATTAATACCCATTAAAATTTTAATTTTCCTAAGTTTAGACTTAGGAACCCCATTAAAAATATTAATTATTTTAATATCTCTCCAACTGGGTGGAATTTCCCCAAACCATTTCTTGGTTTTGGAGATCTTATGTGCCTTAGTCTCTCCATCAATTTTCATGGCTAGAGCACATTCGATGCTACCACAAATCAACATTATATAGGATGGAATAAGCATACCATAATAGATTCATGGAGGCACCTTATTTTACATGAGCTAAGTGAAAATCCGGAAACTCGAACCCTACTGCAGCTACTGATAATGTTTCTTCTATTTGTTAAGAATTATTTGCGGTTTCCTACGGAAAATATCGAAACATATACACTGCAACCTTCACAAATATAATACTGCGGAAGAAATAAAAACACTAGAAGAATAGATGCGCACACACAATAATACACCGTTATTTTTGGACAAATGTCCTCGGAAAAACCCAATGTGGGAAAACTGGTGCAGCAGTGGAGAGTTTTATTTATTATGCAGTAGTAATCTGAGTACAAATCATTAGATGCCCAAACTGGCAATTTGATACAGAGAAATACTGACAAAGAGGTAGTGAGTAAAAATCTCATACTGTTGGGCAATCTGAATCTGATCCAGGCCCTGGATGGCTGGCTCCACGTTGGCTCTGCGCAGCCTCTGTGTTAACCTATGCAGATCTGTGTCAGCGTCTCTGGGGTTTGCGTCACCTCTTCCACATATCTCCTGCTATTTGGAACTTTGCTCCTTTGGCCCTCTAGTCTCACACCCTGGCTTCTAGCTCTAGAACTAGACTTCCCAGCTGAATCTTAGACTCCCTTTGAAGCTTTGTGTTGCCTCTGCGTGGCACCTTGCTGCCTCTCTGAACCTCTCTTTGTCTTCTTTGCCTTGCACTCCCCGAATCTAGAAAAATCTCTTCCGGTCTAATATCCCTGCCCCTCTCTCACTGCTTCGACTTTGCTAAGTCGCTTCCGGCAACTCACAGCTGCTACTTAGGAAATCGACCTCCCAACAAAATCAAAATGCTCAAGTGTGTTTTTCCAACCTCATCGAACTCCTTATAATCTCTTGTTGGAGCTCCAACGGTGATCCAGGATGGATTTTGATTGAGTCTAGTCATGTTGGCTATGTAATGTTTGAGACCAAGATGGTCATAGATAGCATTAGTTCCCAACATGCTTAGAATTTTATAGTCTCATATGCTCGTGAATCCATCGCCAAGTCGAAGAACTCGTCGCGCTGATTTCGGTGGTATGTTCAGTTTGCAAAATGGACTTCATATGATGAAGTTATGAAAAGTCAAAGTTAAGGTTAAACTGCGCAAAAAGTCAAAGTCAACTGGTCAAGGTCAACGGTCAACTCATGGTTCCGCTAGTCAAAGCTCATGGTTCCAATCAACACATGGCACGTCTGGATTCTGCCAAGCGTCTTTTTCTAGTTTGTCAAAATTCCTGTGTTTATGATTGGTTGGTAAAATTTTAGAATTTGACCAATAATGGAGCGCCACGTGGGACAATGACTGGCTGCCACGTGGCCTCCTCATGGCATATTAAAAGTTTTGTATGAGCCTGCAGGGTCTCCGGGAGGTTCGAATTGCGGACCTAAGTTTCCACAACAGAGCACTCCACCATCGTACCACAGTTATGTTCCTTGTTAAAGCATTGGGTGCATATTTTATTTAAGTTATATTGTTTGGTCTTATGGGGTAAGGATTGGTGGACCCTGCCAAAACACACGGTTTCTATTACCAACTTTGGCGCTTGGGCAACAGAACATACAAATGCAGCGAAAACTCCACATAGCACAATTGACAAAGGGGGCTAGCCCCAAGGGATTAGCTCCAGGGCATATGAGAGCCACATGACCACAGTTGCAGGGAAGCGCTAAGTTGGCGCAGAGGTGGAATGGTGCTATGCCACGAGCCAAGTTCGGATAGCGCAGAGACTATTCCAACATACCATTGTTAGCATGTGCTACGATGGTTTAATATTTATCAACTGTTTACTATGTTAGACCGTTGGTTTAGCGCTCCAACTTGGTGGGCAATGATGTGCAAAGATTTGGGTTCGACATTATAGTTGTTACACCAGCTCCAATAGAAAGACACCATAGAGTCATAGGCCATAGGGTTGTGCCAACTCGGCGCGGAGTGTTATATGGCCAATATCCAAAGTTTGAATGCCACGAGTAGCAACGTTATTTCACTACTGGTCCAATGTCAAGCTTTGGGTTATATTGTTACACAGTGATATGCCACGGGATCTATGTATTGCGCCTATCGAATGTGGAAATGCCACAGTGTTTCACAAATCCTCCGGATTATTGAAGGTTATAGCTATGTGATATAGTTGAAAACCATATGCCATATCTGGACGAAGGTTGGTTCACCGCCGGGGATTCGAATACCATATTAAAGCTTTGTAAAACAAACTTTGATATATGGCACAAGATTATACGTTATATATCACAGGTGGCGCATTTGTTATGAACCATACGATATGTATTTATCTTCCAACCTTGGTCTAACCAAATATTTGATATAATTTGACAACCATACAATTGATATATTGTTATATGTTTGTAATGTGTCATAACAATTTGCTAAGATTGCAAATTTGTTACACTGAACTCTAAAGTTAGAGTTTCAAAACCTTATAAAAGGGATTTCCAATGCACCAAAGCAAGACAGAGGCAAGTGAAGTGAAGTGAAGAAGTGAGTGGCTTTTGAGCAGCAATTGAAGTTGGCATTCCGAGGTCACACGAAATCCAAATTGAGCGTTTGAAGAACCAAAACAAGGGTTTTGGTGCGCTTCAGACACACTGGCAGAGTCTGTTCGATAGTTGCAGCAGTCGATCGTTCAGAATTCAGTACATGGACAATTGCCTCTCGAAGTCAAGTGGAGGCAAGCAGTTGAATTATGTCCTTGTTGATGCTTGATTGCTCATTTTCAGTTGAGGTCTAGAGTCCTTGCAGGAGACTCTTCGTATTGTTGTAGTTGACATAGAGATTGCAGATTGTCAAGTTATTTTGTGAGAGTTCTTTGTAGGAGAACATTTCCTCGAAGGGAAAATAGCCACATTGTAAACAACAAATTGATGTACCTCATTTTTAAACACTGAAATATGAGCCGCCTAGCCTTTTGAGGAGAGCCTGAAGACGTAGCCCAGGAGGGGTGAACTTCGTCATCAAACTTTGTGTTGTTCTTCCTGATGTTTGCATGAATTATATGTGTTATGTTTTGTATAGTTAACTTGCACATGAGAACTAATTCGTGCTTAAAGGAACATCAAATAAACACGTTGTTTTGAAGACCCATCTTCAAACTTGCAAAGTGTCAGAGGACGATCTTCATATTTTGCATTTTCAGGTCAAACAGCTAGGATTAAAACATAATCGATGGCTAAGATTAACTTGGAGTTGATCCTCGTCTTCTTCTAGAAGATTCACACATAATTTAATTAATACCCTTTAATTAACTAGATTCCTAAGTTTAGACTTAGTGAACCATTTAAAAAAAATTTAATTATTTTAATTAAATCATCTCTAGGTGGAATTTTCCCAAACGATTTCTGGGTATTGGAGAATGCATGTGTCTTAGCCCCTCTGCAAAGTTTCAAGGCTAGAGCACATACGATGCTACAAAAACAACACTCCCTCTTAGCGAGGAATGTGCTTTAACCCACTGAAGCATCACTCTGACTCTGCAACATCTCCTTTTGCGCTGCTGATGTCCAACTGCTGTTGCCCACCAACTACTGCGCAACTCTGATATGAGCTGCATCTGTGCTATTGCCGGCCCTGCTGAACTGCTGCCAACACTGCATCTGCACTGTAACCCTCTCTCCATCTGTTGCTATTGCAACATAAACAATGGAAAAACATCCAAAATATTGAACTAACTGTGTTCAATATGATGCATCTGTTGTCCGAGTTCTAATTGCTGCTAGTCTCTGCGCTTCTGTTGACTCTGCTATGTGCCAACTGCACTGCGACCAACTTTGCTCTGCGTTGCTCAGTATATGACCGCTACTAGCCACTGCATCTGTCACTCTAGCACCTGACTGCACCACCTGACACTGGTCCATCCTGCTACTGTTGACTATGGCCTCCCATAGCAAGGTTTTGATCCAAGAGGTAGACTCCTCAAGGATCTTGCCCATCCCATAGCTCTCTAAGGCTACAACTCTAAATCACCCCCCCTCACCCTTGGAGGCATCTCGACAATCATGGCAAATTCTTCCTCCAACTTGGAGGACAACTTGTCAATGTCAGTAGATGTAGCTTGCTGATCTTGCTTCTCCTTGTTGTCCCTCTTTCTGAGAGGAAATTGAGTGCTATAGAGGCCCGTCTCATCACACCTGAAGCACTTGATCTTTGAAATGTCCTTATTCCTCCTCCGCTACACCTACTGCCCTTTGATGTAAGGGCCACATCCCCCTCTGCCTTCACGACCTTCGTCCCACTACTGCTACTGCCACTGATTCTGGCCTTCACCAGATCACACCTCATCTCCTCTTGCTGCAGATCAGCCCACACACGTTCCCAATCTGTTAGGTTTTCTCTACCCAGGATGCTCTGGACGAAAACTTGCCAATCTTCAGAAACACAATTTAGTGCTAATCGTACAAACTCTGTAGGTTGGGGCCCTGACCCTACTGAAGCCAGCTGATCTCAGTCTTCCTGAAGCCTCTTAAGGAAGGGGTCTATACGCTTCCCTTTTTGCATCCTCGTGCATCTCAACTTCTCTTCTAAGTACATTTTACGCAGCTCGAAAGTTCCTTCGTATAGCGTAGCTAAGGCTTCCCACATTTGCCGGACAGTCTCCTTGCTGGCAATATGAGATACTACATGATCTCGAACTCGGTTGAGAATGATCCTCTTAGTTTTTGCCATCTCAGCCTCGTACTTCTTGAGTGGATTTGCATTGGCAAGTACAACTACCACACTATTGATATAAGTTTTGAAATCATGCTCATCTAGAAGGCAGGAGATCCTAGTCTTCTAGATCACATAGTTGGAGGCTCCCTCCAACCAATCTTGATCTCTCAACCCAGCTAATGCCATTTCTCTGAAAAAGGTCGAATTCCTCCTCTTTTCCTTTGTGCAACTGTTGCCCAGCTATTCACACTCCCTTTTGGAGTGAGAAATTCCGCACACAACTTCTGCTGCTCTACTTAGAAAATTCGAACTTCTTGGCTAGAAGTTCCTTGAGGAAAGAATTGCCTCAGTATGTGCTATCCTCTCCTTCTGACGATATTTTGCCAGCAACTATTGCAAAATGACTACGTCCCAGCTGAAGATCTGCTCTGCAAGGAAACTGCTACTACTCCTACTCCTCTAGTAGCTTCGATTTGGAGATCAAATTTCTCTGTTGACTCACTCACAGAAATCAATTTCTCCTCAAAACCTTGACCTCCTTGGCCCAAGGACTGCATTGCCTTTGGGGTTTCGAATTGTCGCCTCTGTAGTAATTTCAAATTCTCTCTTCCTTCTGCAACTGAGATCTTCTGCTCACGATCTGTGCTCCGATACCATGTGAAAATTTGGAAACCTCGAATCCTACTGCAACAACTGACAATGTTTCTTTTATTTGTTAAATTAATCAAACAAATTATTTGTAGTTTCCTACGACAAATATCGAAACATATACACTGCAGCCTTAACAAATTCAATACTGTAGAATAAATAAAAACACCGGAAGAATAGATGCACACACACAATAATACACCATTACTTTTGGACAAATGTCCCCGGAAAAACCTAACGTGGGAAACCGGTGCAACAGCTGAGGGTTTTATTTATTATGCAATAGTAATCTGAATACTAATCATTAGATGTCCACATTGGCAATCTGATATAGAGAAATACTGACAAAGGGTAGTGAGGAAAAATCTCAAACTGCCGGGCAATCTGAATCTAATGCAGGCCTTGGATGATTGGCCCCACACTGGCTTTGCGTAGCCTCTGCGTCAACCTCTATGGGGTCTGCGTCACCTCTTCCATAGATCTCCTGTTGTCTGGAATTTTTTTCCTCTGGACCTCCAGTCTCACATGTTGACTTTTGGCTCTGGAACTCGACTTCCCAGCTGAATCTCAGATTCCCTTTGAAGCTTTGCGCTGCCTCTCTGAACCTCTCTCTGTCTTCTTTCCGTTGCACTCCCCGGATCTGAAAAACTCTCCTCTGGTCTATAATCCTGCCCCTCTCTCACTGCTTCCACTTTGCTAAGTCACTTCCGACAACTCACAACTACTACTGAGGAAATCGACATCCCAGCAAAATCGAATTGCTCAAGTGTTTTTCTCCAACCACATTGAACTCCTTATAATCTCTTGTTGGAGCTCCAATGACCAAGATTAAAAAAAATTGATGGCTAATATTAACTTGGAGTTGATCCTCGTCTTCTTCTAGAAGATTCACACTTGATTTAATTAATATCCCCTTTAATTAACTGGATTTCCTAAGTTTAGACTTAGGGAACCATCTAAAAAAAGTTAATTATTTTAATTAAATCATCTCTAGGTGGATTTTTCTCAAGCAAAGTTTCAAGGCTAGAGCACATCCGATGCTACAAAAATCAACAAGCTATGCTTGCTAGAAATCACATCCTTTGGTGAATACATATGATGATTGATATAGTTCAATGCCATGTTGTATATACATGTTGCCATCAATATACTTTGCTAAATTTCACCCATATTTACCATATCCTCATGTGATTTTCCTATATCAAGAATTATATGCTCTCATAATCTTATTCGATCCCCTGTATTTGATACAATGTTACATATGCCCCATTTGGTTTCTAAAATGGTCATGTTGTTTTCGGATTTGTGTTCCTTTGAACCACTTGCCCTACCTACTTGCTTCCTCTATTATTATTTAAGCTTTCTTCTGACTGGAAAACAAGATTAATCCCATTGATCTTTTGTGGTGTGCACTATTTATAACCATTTTGTTATTATGTGAGTGATAACAGCTTCATTTTTCCCACCATCAAAACTCATGGTACACTTGTCTATCCAGACGAGTGTGTAAGGCCGAGAACTTATTCCTTACAAGAATTCATTTACTGGCTAATTGTTAGGGAGGGTGCGCTATTTCTAAAATTTATAAGAGGCATAGGAAAAGGGTGGAAAATCATATAACTCTGTCATTCTAGGCCAGTGGTTGGACCAATCCTCCTTAAGGGTTTTTGCTGCAAAATCTAGCAGACCTTGGAGAGGGTCACCCTACAAAGCAAACACTAGAGTAAGTGAGAACAATGTGGTGATGGCGCACTGTCACCACAGCTAAAACCTCTTTCTCTTTATGGATTTTCACCAATAGGAGTCTCGGTATGTGTGTATAGGTCACCTAATAGGTATTCTAAGCTTAGAGGTACACGCTGACAAAAAGGCTTCTAAAGGAAAGGCACAATTTTAGGCATAAGGTTCCAAGAGGGGGCAATTTGTTTTCCTTATGTTCATTTGGGGTAGCATCGGATGTGCTCTAGCCATGAAAATTAGTGGAGAGGCTAAAGCACATGAGATCTCCAAGACCCAGAAATGGTTTGGGGAAATTCTGCCCGGTGAAGGAGATATTAAAATAATTAATATTTTTAATGGGTTCTTAAGTCTAAACTTAGGAAAATAAAAATATTAATGGGTATTAATATAAAACTGGGTGGAAGGTTCTAAATGACATGGATCAAGCCAAATCTGATCTTAGCCTTTGATTAGAGATGTAATCTCGGTCGTTGAAGACTCAACATAAAAGGTATAAGAGGACTGTTGAGGGTTAGCTGGAGATACACCAAAGTGATCAGTCAGTTCGATTTTCTAGAGTGGGATTTTCTAAGAGAAATTGAACTAGTGATCAGTATTGCAACAAGGGGCAGTGAGTGCAAGGCAGAGAGGCAGACGCAAAGCTAGAGGAAGTCACGCAGAGGGCAGCAGTGACTGTGCAGAGGCCCAGAGGGTCTGCGTAATTGACGCAGAGGCTGCAAAAGTGATGATTGTCCGAAGTTGGGTTTTTCCGGGGATGATTGTCCAAAAATAATGGTGTCCCTTGTGTGTTTGTGTATTTCTTTCAGCTATTGATTTGTAGATAGTTGAGACTGTATTGTGTTTATTTCAGTGTTTATATGGTTAAATAACTTGTTAGTAATTAAACAAGTAGGCAAAATAAACCAGAGAATACAGATAAAATTTCTAACGGGTAATACTTAGAAATTTCAACATGGTATTAGAGCGTTGCAGATCACAGGAGAGCTGAAGGAACCAGCTGAATCGAAGAATTTGCAGTAGAAACAACTGTCCCGAGTGATAGAAGCTATTCCTAAGCAGAAAGCAACAGAGGAGTGATGCAGAGGGCCCACGTCGTCATTTAGAGCTAGAGAGAGGCCGACACAGAGGCAGAGGAAGGCAGTTGGCCAGGGGAGCAAATCAACGTTGCCGGGATTGTGCAGAGCCTAGAGGCTTAGTTCTTCAGTTGCTGGGGCATAGGAAGCTGTGGGCAGATTGCAGAGAGTGAAGCTGGTGGGGCGCTGTCGCTGTCAAGGCAAAACAATACATAACGGGACAGGACCAAGGTAGAAGGGAGTCGCTACCTAGGCAGATTTCTAGCCAAGAAATCCAAATCAGTGTTGCAGGAGCATAGGAGATTGGAGAGGTGTGACTGTTGGCAGGAGGATTTTCAGGAGGGAAATCGAGACTCAGAGGGAGTCGAAAAGAGAACTTTCAGGAGGGAAGTAGAGACTCAGAGGAGTCGAAAAGAAGAGCAGAGAGATGGCCATGAACGGATTGAGGGATCAGGACAGGTTGGACGGGGCGTCCAACTTTGTCATCTGGAAGGCTAGGATCCTGTTTGTTCTAGATAGACATCCCATCAAGGCCTTCGCCTTGAGAACTGTGGCTATCCCAGTCGACCTAGCTGATAACGAAAGGTATGAGGATGTGATGGCCAAGGCGAAATGCATAATCCTCGATGGAATCAAGGATCATGTGATTCAACATATTGCCGAGAAGAATACAACAAAGGAAATGTGGGACACCTTGACAACATTGTATCAGGGCACTTTCGTGCAGAGGAAGA
The DNA here is from genome assembly GCA_000404065.3 of Pinus taeda. Classification (NCBI taxonomy): domain Eukaryota; kingdom Viridiplantae; phylum Streptophyta; class Pinopsida; order Pinales; family Pinaceae; genus Pinus; species Pinus taeda. The sequence continues at coordinate 139,365 of APFE031141387.1, forward strand.
TGCTACTAGAGAATCAGCTGCGGTTGTACCAGATGCAGAAGGAGGAGCAGATAGATCACTTCCTCAGCAGGTTGCAGGAGATTCGGGTCCAATTGACTTCCATAGGGGCCACGCCGGATCAAGAGTTAATGGTGAGGACCGCCCTGAACGTAGTCTCCGAGGAGTGGGAGACATTCGTCCAAAGTATTTTGGGCAGAGCGAATCTTCCAGGATGGGAAGAATTGCGGGAAACTCTTTGCCAAGAAGCGATTAGACCCCTGACCAAGGCGAGAAGTAGTGGCAAAGGAGCCCGGGTCAAGAAAGAGGAGGAAGAGGATGCAACTCTGCATTTGCGGGGCAACAGGGGAAGAGGAAGAAAAAAGACCTCTCCAAGACAGAGTGCTTCAATTGTGGGGAACTGGGCCGTTATGCAACCTAGTGTCCGAGGAAGAAGAATAAGGGAGAGGCATCTGACTCCAAGGCAGCGCCAGCGAGGCGGAGGAGGTAGAGGATGATGGCGATTTTGCCATGAGTGCTCATGTACCTCTAGAGAAGAGGTGGGGAGACATCGAGCTATAGTCGGAAGGACTACAGGAGATGAGGGGCAGTATCCTTGAGGTACCCAAACTCTTGGATCATATCCGGCTACGAGAGCCCCGAAGTGACAGTAGCAGGATGGCAGATGTTGGTAGAAGTGGATGCGGATGAAGCGATAGAGAGTGCTAGAGTGCAGTAGTCCCAGGCAAGACATAGAGGGTTGCAGCAGTGCAAGAGGCACAAAGGAGGTTGCAGCCATGCAGGATGGCATAAAGAGGTTTGTAGCGGTGCGAGAGGCACATAGTTGTTGCAACAATGTAGAGGGAGCACATGATAGCGACAAAGAGAGCTTCAACATTGGGTGGGTTTCCAGATTGACAAGGATGTCAGTAGTTGGGTGGATTAGTTATTTACCTCTCAGTAACTGAGTTGCATTGCAACAATGGCAGTGGTAGTGGTATGGGTAGCATGATGGAGCATGATGAGAGAGAACTGAAGTGCAGATGCAGTGTTGGGAGAAAGGACCAGTAATAGCACGAATGCAGAGGGAGCTTCCGTACAGATATAGCAGTGGTAGTTGTAGAGCCATGGGCAATAGTACAAGATGCAGCAGTGCAGAGGATGTTGAGCAGGAAGGCCTAGCATCAGCACAGGTACTGGGGCCGTATAATCAGGGTGATGCTCAATGGTGGAGTATTACTAGAGCACATTCCTCGCTAAGAGGGAATGTTGATTTGGGGTAGCATCGGATGTGCTCTAGCCATGAAAATTGTTGGAGAGGCTAAAGCACATGATATCTCCAAGACCCAGAAATGGTTTGGGGACATTCTGCTCGGTGAAGGAGATATTAAAATAATTAATATTTTTAATGGGTTCCTAAGTCTAAACTTAGGAAAATAAAATATTAATGGGTATTAATATAAAACTGGGTCAGTAAGTTCTAAATGACATAGATCAAGCCAAATCTAATCTTAGCTGTTGATTAGAGATATAATCTCGGCTGTTGAAGACTCAACAGAAAAGGTATAAGAGGAGGCTTGAGGGTCAGTTGGAGATACACCGGAGTGATCAGTTAGTTCGATTTTTTAGTGTAGGGTTTGCTAAGAGAAATTGAACTAGTGATCAGTATTGCAGCGAGGGGCAGTGAGTGAGAGGCAGAGAGGTAGAGATAGTGCCGGAAGACCAGTGCAGAGGTAGAGAGCAGACGTAGAGTTCAAGGAAGCCACACAGAGGCCAACAGTGACTGAGTAGAGGTCCAGAGGGCCTGTGTAACTGACGCAGAGACTGCAGAAGTGACACATAGGGCCAGAGAGGTTGCGCAGAGGCTTAGAGGGCTGGTGCAAAGGGTTTCACGCTGACGCAGAGGCCAGGAGGACTGACGCAGTGCTTTAGAGTGGGTTGGAGAGGGTTTCGTGGAGGAGACTTTCGGAATATCTGCGTACGAAAAGAGGTATTACTGCTAGATTATTTTTCTTTGTCAGGGGAGTCAGTGTGGCACCCAGTGTACTCAAGAAAAGCTGCTTAATAATAAAACCCTCAGAACTGGTGCACCGATTTTCCCAAGTTGGGTTTTTCCGGGGACGATTGTCCAAAAATAACGGTGTCCCTTGTGTGTTTGTCTATTTCTTTTAGCTGTTGATCTGTAGATGGTTGAGACTGTATTGTGTTTATTTCAGTGTTTTAATGGTTAAATAACTTGTTAGGAATTAAACAATTAGGTGAAATAAACCAGAGAATACGGATAAAATTTCTAACGGGTAATACTTAGAAATTTCAACACCTTAGAGAGGCCTAACGTGTACAATACAAGACCTAGGCCTTGATTGATAGGTTGATAGTTGGTATGGCCAAAGGTCAAGGTATGGAGAAAGGGTTTATGACAATGTATTCAAACAAAGTCAAGGCACTTGAAACACTCAAATAAGCCCCTAAGTTGAAGCTATACCAACTAGGGCAAGAGAAAGTATGGATGAAATTGAAGTGAATGCTTACCAAAAGAATTGATTTTGTGGCAACCACCTTACTCTTGATGTTTAGACTCTTCAACTCCAAAACTTCCTCTCCCCAAGCAATTTGCTCTATGCCCTAGTTGGCCGCATGGCCTCAAAAGGGCTAAATTAGGTAAGAGAGAGAAAATAGAAAAAATTGTGGATGAAAGGTGGATTTAATCACCAACAAGGAAAGTCAGTGCCTAGTCCTAGGATCAATGGAGTTTATTGGTTCTTAAAATTGATTTGATCTTGGAAGGGAGTAAGGATATTTTGATGCCCTAGCATCAAAACCCTAAATATAACCTTTGTGAGGGATCAAAATTAACTTGGGAGATGTAACAGGAGATCACCAAGGGATTATCATTCACATATCATTCTATGAGTAATGCATGCAATAATATGACCTAGTTATCATTCGATTGATATTAAACAAAATTAGGGCACAAATTTACACTAGATCACTAACTTATTGCATAAATTAGACATGAAATAAATTTTTTGCAATAAACAAGGCAGTTACAAGACAATATGCATGTACAATCCAGTTCTTGATCTAAAGTGACTTCTCTAAAGATAAGAACAAAGGCTCAAGACAATTTTTGTTCCATAGATCACATCTTTCCACTAGAAAAAGAGGCCAAAATCTCTCAAGGAGGCCGAATTCACAAGTCCAAGTGATGATGATAAACAAAATGATCCTCCCCTCTATTTATATGATGCATAGTTCCTAATTAGCCTAAAATCCCCGAAGAAAACAAATGAAGTCACAATGATGCATGGGGTTACAAGCCAACCCATTAGCTTAGATAAAAAATCACATGATTTTCCCACACGTGTCGTAGGGCTAAAACTGTTGACGTCATCCATGCATTGAGCTTTATGTGGCATGTGTTACGCTTTGGAGTGCCAAGCAGGGTGTAGAAGCCTCTAAAATCATCTCCTGAGGGTTAGGTCTTTGTTAGTATCCCTTTATGGACCCCAAAATCCAAGTTAGGGCACCAAAGGTGGTCTCTTGGGCTCTCATGGGTCTCCAAATGGCCACAATATTAGTCTCTGCGCCAATGTTGAGGGCTTCCAAGATGGTGTTAACCCTCCCATGTCTCAAGGGGTGAGACCATCCTCATTGGGGCCTTGGATCAATTGCCATCCTTTTCAAAGTGCAAAGGCTGGCCTGGGGGCTTGTTGGTTCTAGGTACATCATCCCAAAGAGTCAGCAAATGTAGGGCAAAGAACTAGAACATTCTGGGTGCAAGAGGTGCCCAAGGGTGTATGTGATACTCTGCTGTTGCTTGGAGCCCCATGGCTCTCAATGCTTCACCTGTGGGTGTCAATATGCTTCTCTAGAGGCCTGGGTGTTTGTGGATGAGGTTCCCAGGTCATGGTTGTAGAACCACCTGACAATGACAACATAAAGTCTAGTGCAAGGAACCAATTATTAGGTACATTACTCATTTTTGCATCTAGGTGGACCAAGCTTGAGGGTAATGGGTTCTTTAACACTTCAAATAAGACTTCCCATCCAAACTTAGGGCTTTAAACTTACAATGGTGTTACCTCCCTATGTAGGAGTGGCTAAAGGATGACCTTGTTAGGTGTTTCCAGCCCCCAAGGGGAAGTGACATTTCCCTAGTCCACCCTTAAATTGATAGGTGTCAGTGGTCAATAATGATGGTACGAAGGGGAGAAAACTTCATGGCCAAGTGCCATGGTCAAAGGGACCAACATGATGGGGATCCACACCTTGAGTGTACAAATGTGAGGAGGGAGCAATGTGTGTTGAGGTTTGTAGCTTGGGAGGTACTCCAAGCCCTAGGGTTCATGGATTGGAGGTTGGAGAGCCCCAAAAGCACTTGTGGGCGTGAAACCCAAGCCTGTGGGATTTGCACCCAAGCATGTGGGTATGAATCTGTGAGGAGATTTATACATGTGATTATTTGAGTTGATAGAGGGCTTCAAGAGTAACGGACGCAACGAAAATCACTCGAATCCGAGTTGCAGAAGTGAAGATATTATTTTTTGAAGTTAATATGTGGGCTTTGTTAAGGTCGGCTAAGTGTTTAGAGGCCTTATGACAGGTTGTCAAGCCCACTTGGACGATTTGTTGGAGCCACACCTTAAGATATAAATAAGAGGTGTGTGTGAGGTCATTTAGACACATCCAAGAGCATCAAAGTATCACCAATTCATCTCTGAGGTGTTGAGAAATCTAGGGCATCAAGTATTAGGTGATTTCTCTTGAGAGATCACTGCTTGTGAATGCTTTTTACCTTTTAGATTAGATTCTTCTCTTTAGATTATTATTGTGTTCTTGTTTCATCAAACAGTTACCAATGCATAAACAATAAAGAGACAAGGGACACAGAAAGTAGGCTATTCGCCAGGGCCAAAACCTCTCCCACTTGAGAGGAAAACCCGCGCAAATTTTTCTTCTTATAGAAACTTCAATTGACAAATACCAAGACCAAGACCCTTGACCTATTTGCCTCTTCAAGACCAAGACACAACCCTTCTTTGATGAGATCCTTCTTGAAACAACCTTGTTGCACTTTCGTCCTTCTATGGTCAATGCAAATTAAACTGTCTGCACTTTTGCAATTTCGGTCTTGTCCTTGCAATTTCCATATGTGAGCTGATACGAGATGTCTTCCTTCTTTGCCTGACTAGGAGACTCACCTTAGTGACTTCGGCAAGGATGTGAGCTAATATAGAGATCCTTTCTAGACTTCTTTGCTGACTGAAGAAACCTTACTACAGAACCCTTAATGCAGGTCACACGTGTGAGGAAAAAAGTAAACAAAACAGTGCCATACTAACTCAGATTCTTCTTCTTCTTTCTGCGCTTGATGAGAGTCTGCTGTCCCTTCTTTTTCTCACTTTGTCTCTGCCTTAAACCTTGACCAAATTGCAGACTTTATTGCCACCGAAATCTTTGCTGTACTTCACACTTCAGACTGCAGACTGCACCATGACCAAATTTCTGTGTGTTCTGAAATAGGCTGAGCTGCCTATTTATAGTGGTTTGCCTCTGTAATTAGCCAACATGAGTGAATGTGAGCCAACATGTCCTTTGGAGGGTTTATATTATTTCTTTTTGAAGCCAACTTGAGGAGGAGACTTTGCTTGGTCTTGGAGGGCTAATTATACTTATCTAATGACTCAAAAAATGTAATATGCTCAAGAAGGGTCCTTCATACATGACATTAACTCAATTTGACTTTTATGACTAGATGACAAAACCTAAATGGTCACATTGGGAGACATCACTAAAATAAAATTCATTGCTCATGAAACCCATGAGACAAGCATAATAATAATTTTATTTTTCTTTTTTACATCAATTACATAAAATCACAATTACACGTCATTATGAAGATCGAACCTAGTTACTTTTCAATGTGAGGAAGCCATAGTCACTTGAGGACAAGGTGTTGACTAAAATAGGATTGTTTTGGGTTGTATTTGTCTCTATTGTAGGTCCGAATGGTTGCAGGAGGAGGCCACACTGTTTGAGTTTGTCTTTGGGTCTGTTTTATGGTGAATTTATGGGTGGAACACCTTTGTTTTGCAGGCTGCATGATTCTGGGTGGTTACAGGAGGCATGGAGCATGTTTGGGCAGCCAAACTAAGGGGCCGCAGCCTGTACCTTGGGACAAAACTGTTTGGAAGGGTGTCGTGAAGTCTTTGGAGGGCTGGAAGTCATCCTAAAGGGCAGCGCCTAGCAGTAGAGATAGAACAGAGGTGGGCCGCAGCTGTTAAGGAGGGTTTTGGAGGTAGATTTGGGTGCAGAAGCAGCATGTTATCAGCTCTAACCAGGACCGAAACCTACAACAGTTGAACAGGCCCTAGACAAAGGTATGTATGGGTGAAGTTGTAGTTGTTTTGATGCAGGGGGATCGGTGTCCTAGGAGAGGACAGTTGGTGAAGTCTATTGGCAGCCAAGAGGAAGGGTTTCCTAGGTGATTGGATGCCCTAACCAGAGGGCAAATGCTACAACAAGGATTGGTCACTTGTGCTCTGTTGTGTTGGAATTTCTAAGTTTAACGTGTTAGAAATTCTTCCTGTACTATCTGATTTATTTCTTCCTACTTCTTCAATTACTTAACAAGTTATTTACCATGTAAATACTGAAAATAAATACAAGTACAATATCAACATGTACAGATCATCAACTGAAAGTAAACAAGCACACAAGTGACACCGCTGTTTTTGGACTTACGTCCTCAGAAAAACCCAATGCGGGAAAACCGGTGCAGCGATTTAGAGGGTTTTATTATTATGCAGTTTCAAAATACAACCTGGGTGCCAGAAATGGCTCACCCAACAGAGAATGCCCTCGGCAGTAGTGCCCTCAGTCCGAGACAAATATTTTGGCTAAAACACCGGATGAACGATCCCATAGAAACAATGCAGCACCTGTTGCTCTGCGTCACCCTGATAGGGATTGCGCCACCCTATCTGGCTCTTCAGCTCTTAGTCTGTCCCACAAAATGCTCCTAGCGTTGCCTCTATGCCCTGTGTTAGCCTCTCTAGCCCAGCGTCAGCCTCTCCGGGCTCTGCGTCAGCTTCTGGAGCCTAATCGTCTCACACGCTGGCCCTCTCTAGCTCTGCGCAACTCTTGGTTGCCTCTGCATGGCCTCTAGCTGGCTCTGCGTCCTTTTCCCGGCTCTGCGCTGATCCTCCTGGTACTAACTCTCCCTCTCTGCTATGTATTCACTGCCCCTCAGCTGCAACTCTGATCACTTACTGAATTTCCTCAGCAAACCCTGCCCCAGAAAATCGAGTTCTTGATCTCTCCTAGTGTGTTCTGCAACAGACCCTCAAGCCTCTTATACTTTTCTCGTTGTTCCATCAACGGCCGAGATTAAATTTCTAATCAACGGTTAAGATTATATTTGGCTTGATCCATGATTTTTGTACCCTTCTAACCCACTTTTATATTAGTACCCATTAATATTTTTTTTCCTAAGTTTAGATTTAGGAACTCCATTAAAAATATTAATTATTTTAATATCTCCCAAATCGGTTAGAATCTGCCCAAACCATTTCAGGGTCTTGGAGATCTCATGTGTTTTAGTCTGTCCACCAATTTTCATGGCTAGAGCACATCCGATTCTACCCTAAATCAACATGTTGGAGGGTAGCGTGAAAGTGGACCAAGTGTGGACATTGGATTGGGCATTTATGATCTGTTGGAGGGCAGCATGATAGTGCCCAAGTTGGAGGCCGGTGTGCACCATCTTGATGGACTAAGGTGGTTGCTAGAGTGGCAGAAGAAGAGCTGAAGGGTCTGATCAGCCAGGAGCAGCTTTGAGTAGCTCGAGATTCGCGTGTGGAGAAGGACATCTACAAGAGAAGATGGGAAATCCTTGTTGATTTTGGGTAGCGTCAGATGTGCTCTAGCCTTGAAAATTGGTGGAGAGGCTAAGGCGCATGAGGTCTCCAAGGCCCATAAATTGTTTGGAGAAATTCCACCTGAATGAGGAGTTATTAAAATAATTAATATTTTTAATGAGTTCCTAAGTCTAAACTTAGGAAAATAAAAATATTAATGTGTATTAATAAAATATGGGTGAGAAATTTCTAAGTGATGAGGATCAAGCTAGTTCTAATTGTTGGAATTTCTAATTTTAACCCGTCAGAAATTCTTTCTATACTATCTGGTTTATTTCTTCCTAATTGTTTAATTACTTAACAAGTTATTTACCATGTAAACACTTAAAATAAACACAAGTACAATATCAACATCTACAGATCATCAATTGAAAGAAAACAAGCACACAAGTGACACCGTTATTTTTGGACCAATGTCCCTGGAAAAACCTAATGTGGGAAAACCGGTGCAACTATTCAAAGGGTTTTATTATTATGCAGTTTTCAGAATATAACTAGGGTGCTAGAAATGGCTTACCCAACAGAGAATGCCCTTGATAGTAGTACCTCTCCTTGGAGACAGATATTTAGGCGGATTAATCATCGGATGAACAATCCCACAACAACAATTGTAGCTCCCACTGCTCTACGTCACCCTACCCGACTCACCAGCACCCAGTTTGTCCAACGAAATCCTTCCAGTGCTGCCTCTTGGCCCTGCGTCAACTCTGCTAGCCTTTGCGTAAGCTTCTGGAGCTTCTGCGTCAACCCCTAGACCCTCTGTGTCTCACACGCTGGCCTCTCCTGGCTCTACGCAGCGCTTGGCTGCCTCTGCGTCAACCTCTCCAGGGTTTCGCTGTCTCTTTGGTACCAACTCTGCATCTCTGCTATTTATTCACTACCCCTCGTTGCTGATCATTGATTCTATCTCTCTTAGCAAACCCCGCTCTACACAATAGAATGACTGATCACTCTGGTGTATTCTCCAACTGACCCTCAAGCCTCCTCTTATACTTTTCTCGTTGGTCCATCAATGGCTAAGATTAGGTTTGGCTTGATCCATGACTTTTGGAACATTCTAACCCAATTTTATATTGATACCCATTCATATTTTAGTTTTCCTAAGTTTAGACTTAGAAACTCCATTAAAAATATTAATTATTTTAATATCTCCCAAACCTGTTAGAATCTACCCAAACCATTTCTAGGTCTTGGAGATCTCATGTGCTTTAGCGTCTCCACCAATTTTCACGGCTAGAGCACATCCGATGCTACCTCAAATCAACACTAATCTTAGCTGTTGATTGGGGACTTAATCTCGGCCATTGAAGACTCAACAGGAAAAGTATAAGAGGAAGCTTGAGGGTCAGTTGGAGAGACACCAAGTGATCAAAGAATTCGATTTTCTAGGGCGAGGTTTGCTGAGGAAATCAAGTTAGTGATCAGAGTTGCAGTGAGGGGCAGTTCAACAAGGGATTTTCATTCGAGGTTGAAGAATACATAGCAGAGAGGCAACACAGTGCCGGGAGAGACAGTGCAGGCCCTAGAAGGGCTGACACAGAGGCTGTAATGTTGACGCAAAGGACGTAGAGGGCTGACGTAGAAGCCACAGAGGCTGAAGCTGGGCCTTAGAGGCAGTGCTGGGGAGATTTTGTGGGGCACATTGGGAGCAGATCAACAGCTTCTGAGCCGGGAGAGGGTGACACAACTCTTGGAGGAGTGACGCAGTTCCAGAGTAGTGCTTGGAGTAGCTTTCGTTGTCCAGCATAGGGAACAATGGAAGTCACTGTGGGCTTTGATCATCCGTTTGCTGATTTGCCGGAATATTTGTCTCCGGATAGAGGTACTACAACCAAGGATATTCTCTATTGGGTGAGCCATTTCTGGCATCCTAGTTGTATTCATGAATCTTCTTAATAATAGAAACCCTCTATATGCTGCATTGGTTTTCCTGAATTGAGTTTTTCCGGGGACAATTGTCCAAAATAATGGTGTCCCTTGTGTTATTGTCTCAGTTTATTTAAGTTCATGATCTGTATATTTGTGTAGGCTGCAATAGTGTTTTCATCGATGTTTGTGTAATTAAATAACTTGTTAATGCAAAGAATAAGTAGGAGATTGTAAACCAGTAATTGCAGTAGGGGTTTCTGATGTGTAGATTCAAAAACTTTCACATGGTATTAGAGCAATTGCAGATCATAGGCGACTGAAGACACCAGTCGAGAAATATGAGAATTTGCAGTAGAGAAGCAGCTGCCCCGAGAGACAACGTTGTCCCAGAGCCGGAGAGGCAGAAGGAGTGACACAGTGCAGAAGAGTTGACGTAGAGGCTCACGTAGTGCTTGCATCAACATTCTGAGCCAGGAGAGGGAGACACAGTGGTTGGGAGGAGCCCATGCAGTAGCTACGTCAGCCATCAGGGCCAGCGCAGAGGCAGAGGAGGGCCCATCAGGCTCACACAGAGCCACATCATCTTTTTGAGCCAGGAAGGATTGACGTAGTTGGCTGGGAGGACCAGATTTAGCCCACGCAGAAATTGCACAAAGCCTGAAGGGCTCAGATTCTTCGAGTTGCCGGGGCTAAGGCAGCTATGAAGATTTTGATTTGTGGAGCTGGTGGGATACTGTTTCTGTTGGTGCAGAATAGTGTCTAAGGAGACTGAACCAAGGTAGAGGGAAGCACTACCTTGACAGATTTCTAGCCAAGAAATCTAGATTCGTGTTGTAGCGGTAAAGGAGGATTGGAGAGGAGTGATTCGATGGTTAGCCGAAGGATTTTCGAGAGGGAAATCAACTCAGAGGGAGTCTAGAGAAGAGGAGCAGAGATGGCAGTGAACGGATTGAGGGATCAGGACAAATTGGACAAAGGTTCCAATTTTGTCATCTGGAAGGCCAAGATCCTGGCAATCTTGGATAAACATCGCATCAAGGACTATGCCTTGAAAGTAGTAGCTGTCCTTGTTGACACTAATGCAGCCGAGAAGTATGAGGCCCAGGCGAAGGGGAAATGCATGATTTTAGATGGGGTCAAGGACCATGTCATACCACATATTACTGAGAAGACAACAACAAGGGAGATGTGGGAGACCCTGACCACCTTATACCAGGGCTCTTCCGTGCAACGAAAGATGTTATTGGAGAATCAGCTGAGGTCATATCAGATGTAGAAAGGAGAGGAGATAGATCCCTTCCTTCTCAGGTTGCAAGGGATTCACGACCAATTTACTTCCTTGGGGTCTACACTGGATCCAGAGTTCATGGTCAGGATTGCCTTGAATGCAGTCACCGAGGACTGAGAGATGTTTGTCCAAAGCATCTTGGGTAGAGCGACTCTCCCAAGTTGGGAGGAGATGTGGGCAGCTCTTCAATAAGAAGAGCTTAGGAGGTTAGCCAAGGTAGGGAGTAGCGGCAAGGGAGTCCGAATCAAGAAGGAGGAGGAGGATGAAGCTCTCGCATCAGCGAGACAGCAGGGACTACAGAAGAGGAAGAAGAAAGACATCTCCAAAGTCAAGTACTTCAACTGTGGGGAGCTGGGACATTATGCCTCTCAATGCCCCAGGAAGAAAGGAAAGGGAGAAGCTTCTGACTCAAAGGCTGCTCCAACAAAGGCGGAGAAGGATGTCGAGATTGATGATGATTGTGCCACGAGTGCTATTGTGCCTCTATAGAAGAGGTGGGGAGACATGGAGCTATAGTCGAAAGGACTGCAGAAGGGGGTAGGATCCTTGAGGTGCCCAAACTCTTGGATCACATACGGCTATGGGAGCCCTTAATGGCAGTAGCAAAATGACGGGTGTCGGTTGGAGTGAGGTGTGATGGAGTGATAGTGGTAGAGCTAGAGTACTTAACTCTGTAGCAACGTAGTGGAGGTTGCAACAGTGTGAGAGGCATAGAAGTGGTTGCAGCAACGCAGTGGCAGCAGAGAGAGCACAGCATAGCAACAGAGGTTCACGAGGCTTCCAGATTGACCAAGATGTCAGTGTTTGGGTGAAGTAAGTTACTTACTTCTTGGTAACTGAGTTGGAATGCAACAATTAGCAGTGGCAGTGCTATGGGTAGCATGAGGCATCATTTTGAGAGGGAGTTGCAGTGTCATGGGCAACAATACGGGAAGCAACAGTGCAGTGGATGTGGGGTAGCAGGCCAAGCATTAGCATAGAGGACCGATGCAAAGGATCAGTGTGATGCTTCTATGGTGAAGCATTGCTAGAGCACATTCCTTGGATGTGCTCTAGCTTTGAAAATTAGTGGAGAGGCTAAGGCACATGAGATCTCCAAGACCCAGAAATCGTTTGGAGAAATTCCACCTAGAAGAGGAGTTCTTAAAATAATTAATATTTTTAATGAGTTCCTAAGTCTAAACTTAGGAAAATAAAAATATTAATGTGTATTAATAAAATATAGGTGAGAAAATTCTAAGTGATGAGGATCAAGCCAATTCTAATCTTAGTCGTTGATTAGGGACTTAATGTTAACCGTTGAAGACTCAAGAGGAAAAGTATAAGAGGAGGCTTGAGGGTCAGTTGGAGAGACACCAAGTGATCAAAGAATTCGATTTTCTGGGGCAAGGTTTGCTGAGGAAATCCAATTAGTGATAAGAGTTGCAGCAAGGGATAATTTAGCAAGGGATTTCATTCGAGGTTGAAGAATACATAGCAGAGAGGCAACATAGTGATGAGAGAGACAGCGCAGGCCCTAGAAGCGCTGATGTAGAGGTCGTAAACCTAACACAAAGGCCGTAAAGTTGACGCAGAGGACCAGAGGGCTGGCGCAGTGAAACGAAGAAGTCGTATAGGGTAATGTTGGGCCTCAGAGGCAGCGGTAGGGAGACTTTGTGGGGCAAACTGGGAGCAAATTAACAGATTTTGAGCCGGGAGAGGGTGACGCAGCTCCAAGAGGAGTGACGCAATTCTCGAGTAGTGCTTAGAGCAACTTTCGTTGTCCAGCATAGGGAACAACCAGAGTCGCTATGGGGTTTGATCATTCGTTTGCTAATTTGCCGGAATATGTGTCTCCGGATAGAGGTACCACTGCCAAGGATATTCTCTGTTGGGTGAGCTATTTCTGCAACCCTAGTTGTATTCACGAATCTACTTAATAATACAAACCCTCTATATGCTGCACCTGTTTTCCCGAATTGGGTTTTTTCCGAGGACAATTGTCGAAAAATAATGTTGTCCCTTGTGTTATTGTCTTAGTTTCTTTTAGTTCATGATCTGTATATTTGTGTAGGCTACAATAGTGTTTACATCGATGTTTATGTAATTAAATAACTTGCTAATGCAAAGAATGAGTAGGAGATTGTAAACCAATTATTACAGTAGGCGTTTTTGATGTGTAGATTCAGAAACTTTCACAGACCTCCTAGCCCATGTTCATTGTGGGTGATGGACATGTTGCAGTGATAGGTGGCAACCCTTTGTGCCCAATGTTAGTCTTCATTGGAGCAACACAAGAAGACTATAGTGGAATGAAGTCCCTGAGTTGCTGAGAAGCAACAATGGGCAATTGTGAGTTGTTCACAAATGGAGTTGTGAATAACTCGACAGGAGTCTCGATGTGTTGTACCCTTGATGGGCTAAGGCACAACTAGTGAGCGGATTGGATAGTTGAGGTTTAGTGGCCAAATGTACCTGGATCATTGATAGAGGTAGTGCTGTAGGTCAGGAGCTGAAAGATCAGGCAGGTATAGGGTTCGACTGAGAGCTGTGGTTGCATGCTACATCAGCCAGATGGTCAAAGTATCTTGTTGAGGATAGATTGGCTGTCGATGGATTGACACCAAACCCTAGTTTTGTATATCTTGTATCTGTGGTTGTATGAGGGCCATTATCCCTAGTACGGGAGCCCTAGACTGTTGTATTATTAAGTTTGATTAATATAACGAAGTTGGGTTGAAAATTGTAAAAAGTTGTGTATATTTTGTGCAACGTGTGATTTACTGCTATAGATTGTTTTGCTGTGCAAAGTAGACTTGGTGTGACACTTGGCTTGGTAGGATTAGTGATTTAAGATTCTATCCTAGACATTAGTATCGTGGAAAAACAACATGGTATCCGAGCCTGTCTGAGCTACTTTGAAGGGACAGTGAATTAGAGTGTGCACAATGAAGCAACCCGGGGGATTTGTGGTTGTTTGGATGATGGACCAGAGGGTTCAGTTGAAGACATGGAGATGTGGTCTTGACTGGCTTGGCAATGAAATCGGTTGGGAGTTTTGGTGGGTTGGTGGAAAGCCTCGTGAACAACAGTTTGTTGTAGTAAAGGTTGTTGATCGTGGACTTTCCATGACTTGTCATGTATGGTTGGGACAACCCGAGGATTGCTTTGGCATGGATGAGGTTAGGATGGTTGATTTCGCTTCATGTGATGGATTATAGATTGGCAGGATAGAGTCTTCATCGGATTGTGATGTTGCATATCCGAGATTGGTGGGATTTGAACGAGCTGTGTTTGATCCAGCAGGATGAGTGCTTGCAGGATTGAGCCAATGGAGATCGTGTAGTCTCAGAGGGAGTAGCCCTATGGAGGTTTGGGATCTTTAGGTTCATATGTGATGAGGTAGAGGCACTACCGAGATTGTTGGGTTCATTCTACAAAGTATGCTGCAGTGATGGACGCCAGATGGGCTAGTGTCGCTGGAGATGATGTTGATGGAAACTTTGTTGTGTGGGAACTACCTCCCTCATTAAGAGGAAGTGTTGACATTTGTAGCTTGGGAGGTACTCCAAGCCCTAAGGTTCAGGAGTGCCCAAAAAGCACTTGTGGGTGTGAAACCCAAGCTTATGGGCTTTGCACCCAAGTATGTGGGTGTGAATCAGTGAGGATATTTCTACATGTGATGATTTGAGTTGATAGAGGGCTCCAAGAGTAACCAGATGCAATGAAAATCACTCGAATCCAAGTTGTAGAAGTGAAGATATTATTTTTTGAAGTTAATGTATGGGCTTGGTTAAGGTCAGCTAAGTATTTAGAGGTCTTATGACAAGTTGTCAAGCCCACTTTGGTGATTTGTTGGAGCCACACCTTAAGATATATATAAGAGGTGTGTGTGAGGTCATTTAAATTTTAGGCACTTCAAAGAGCATCAAAGTATCACCAATTCATCTTTGATGTAGCTGCAGTCACTTGAGGACAAGGCGCGGAGCAAAAGAACACTGTTTTGGGTTGTATTTGTCTCTATTGCAGGTCCGAATGGTTGCAGGAGGAGGTCGCACTGTTTGAGGGTGTCTTTGGGTCTGTTTTATGGTGAATTTGTGGGTGAAACACACCTGTTTTGTAGGCTGCATGATTCTAGGTGGTTATAGCAGGCATGGAGCATGTTTGGGCAACCAAACTAAGGGGTCGCAACTTGTACATTGCCTTGGAGAGCGACAAAAATGTTTGGAAGGGTGCCGTGAGGCCTTTGGAGGGTTGGAAATAATCCTAAAGGGCGATTGGATTCCCTAACCAGAGTGCAGATGCTACAACAAGGATTGGTCACTCTTGGTCTGTTGGAGGGCAACATGAGAGTGGACCAAGTGTGGACATTGGATTGGGCATTTATGGTCTGTTGGAGGGTAACCTGATAGTGCATAAGTTGGAGCCTGGTGTGCACCATGTTGTTGGACTAAGGTGGTTACTAGAGTGGCAGAATAAGTGCTCAAGGGTCTGATAAGCCAGGAGCAGTTTTGAGTAGCTCGAGACTTGCGTGTGGATAAGTACAGCTACAATAGAAGATGGGCAGTCCTCTTAGCTCGTGTTCATTGTGGGAGATGGACATCTTGTAGTGATAGGTTGCAACTCTTCGTGCCCTATCTTAGTCTTCATTGGAGCAACGCTGGAAGACTATAGTGGACTTAAGTCACTGAGTAGCTGAGGAGTAGCGGTGGGTAGTTGTGAGTTGTTCACAAACGGAGTTGTGAACAACTCGACAGGAGTCTCGATCCGTTGTGCCCTTGATGGACTAAGGCACAACTAGTGAGTGAATTGGATAGCCAAGGTTTAGTGGCTAGATGGACTTGGATCATTTATAGAGTTAGTGCTGCAGATCGGGAGCTGAAGGACCGAACAAGTACAGGGTCCGATCGAGAGGAGTTGAGATTGCATGCTACATTAGCTAGATGGTGAAAGTATCTTGTTGAGGGTAGATTGGTTGTTGATGGATTGACACCAAGCCCTAGTTTTGTATATCTTGTACCAGTGGATGTATGAGGGTCATTATCCATGGTACGGGATCCCTAGAATGTTGTATTATTCATTTTGATTAATATAACAAAGTTGGGTTCAAAATTGTAAAAAGTTTTGTATATTTTGTGCACTGTGTGATTTACTACTATATATTGTTCCGCTGTGCAAAGTAGACTTGTTGTGATACTTGGTTTGGTAGCATTAGTGATTTAAGATTCTATCCTAGACACTAGTATCTGTTGATTTGGGGTAGCATCGAATGGCGTGATAGAAAAAGAGGTATACATTGAACAACTAGAGGGCTTTGAGACACATGAGAAGAAGTTTGATGTATGCAAATTGAAGAAAGCCTTGTATGGGTTGAAACAGGCACCTAAAGCATGGTATGGGCGAATCGATGGCTACTTGCAAAAAGTGGGATTTGTCAAAAGTGACGCAGATCCAAATCTCTACTATCTGGTTGTAGAGAATGAGCCTCTAATTTTAGTATTATATGTGGATGATCTCTTCCTGACAGGATCATCCAGGCTTATAGGGGACTGCAAGAAGAATCTAGCCACGAAGTTCGACATGAAGGATTTGGGACGAATGCGTTATTTCCCGGGGTTGGAAGTTTGGCAACAAAAGGGGGAGATCTTCCTTGGGCAAGGAAGATATGCTACAGAAATCCTAAAGAAATTCAGGTTGGAGGACTGTAGATCCATGGCTACTCCGATGATAACAAACTGGAAGAAGATTGATGCATCAAAAGACAAAGATGTTGATCCCACCTTATACAGGCAACTCATAGGGTCCCTGACGTATTTGGTCAATACCAGGCCAAACATTTGCTACGCTGCCAACACCCTCAGTCAGTTCATGGTGGAGCTGAAGAGGGTGCATTGGCCAGCAGCCAAACATGTTCTCAGGTATTTATAGGGAATAGTTGATTATGGACTCTTGTACACCACGGATAAGGATATCAGATTTAGTGGGCTTACTGATGCAGATTGGGCAAGAAGTTTAGTGGATCGGATAAGTACCTCTGGGTACTGTTTCAACATTGGATCAGGCATGACCTCATGGTGTAGTAGGAAACAAAAATCTGTGGTTCTGAGCTTAGTTGAGGCAGAATATATGGCCGTAAGCACAACTTTGTATGAAGTCATATGGCTTAGAAAACTGCTTGTGAACCTATTCAGAAGGAAGATGGAGGCGACCATGATCATGTGTGATAATCAGAGTTGCATCAAGCTCTCTAAGAATCCAATGTTTCACGATCGGTCAAAACATATCGATATCTGGTGTCACTTTATCAGAGGCTGTGTCCAATGAGGCGCTGTACAGTTGAGCTACACTCCTACAGGAGAACAGGTGGCTAACATTCTTACGAAGGCCCTTGGAAGAATCAAGTTTGATTATTTCAGGGAGATGATGGGGATGATAAAGAATCCATTTCAGTAGCAGAAATGGGTATGATGTTGCAGTGTAGTAGTAGTCAGCAGTAGCATGTTGCAACATGATGAGAAGCAGTTTGCAGTGCAAATGTAGTGTTGGGAAGATGGACCAACAACAACACGGATGTAGAGGGAGATGCAGTACAGATGTAGCAGTGGTAGTGATAGAGCCTTGGGTAGCAATACAGGATGCAGTAGTGCAGAGGATGTTGGGCAGGGAGGCTTAGCATCATCACAGGTACCAATGTCTTGTGATCAGAGTAATGCTCAGTGTGGAGTATTACGAGAGCACAGTCCTCGCTAAGACTGATTTGGGGTAGCATCGAATGTCTCTAGCCATGAAAGTTGGGGGAGAGGCTAAAGCACATGAGATCTCCAAGAACCAGAAATGGTTTGGGCAGATTCTAACCGGTTTGGGAGATATTAAAATAATTAATATTTTTTTAATGGAGTTCCTAAGTCTAAACTTAGGAAAAATAAAATATTAATGGGTATTAATATAAAACTAGGTTAGAAGATTCCAAAAGTCATAGATCAAGCCAAATCTAATCTTAGCTGTTGATTAGAGATTTAATCTCGACCATTGAAGGACCAACAGGAAAAGTATAAGAAGAGGCTTGAGGGTCAGTTGGAGAACACACTGAGGCAGACCAGTCAGTTCGATTTCTGGAGCGGGGTTAGCTAGAAATTTGAACTATTGGTCTGGAGAGCAGTAGGAGGGCAACAAGTAAGAAATAGAGAGTTGGGAACAACACCAGGGGAACAATGCAGAGGTTGGAGAGGCAGACGCAGAGCCTCTCAGGGAGATGCATAGGCTGCAGACTACGCAGTCACTAGAGGGCCTGCGCGGGTGACGCAGAGAGGCCCAATGTTGACGCAGAGAGGCAGGGGTTGATGTAGAGGGTCTGGGAGCTACACAGAGGTCAGCCAGGCTGACACTGAGGTTGGGGGGAGCGCTGAAGAATTTTCTCTTTGTTGGGTAAGCCGGTTTGGCACCCAGTTGCATTGAAGAATTGTTGAATAATAAAATCCTCCCTTACTGCACTGGTTTTCCCCCATTGGGTTTTTCCGGGGATTGAGTGTCCAAAATATTTGTGTCAATGTGTTAATTCTTGTGCATGTGTTTGTTTCTGTATTATGATGTGATATCTACAACATAATTTATTTTAATGTTTATTGAAGGATTTTCATAGATAACTTATCGGGAAATAAGTAGGTAAAATAAATCAATTGTTGCAGTGATAGAATTTTCACGGTATCGTTGGAAAACAACAATGTGGATGCATGAGGTACTAGCTCGACCTTTGTTTTTACACCCCTCTTGCCTTTTATTTTTGTTTGATCTTTCTTTGTATTAGTACTTGTAGTTTAGAGGGTTAGAGCTTGCTTTGTATGATGTATAACAATTGTATTGCTCCCTTATTGATGGGGCATTTCATTGCCCATTAGGGGTTGGGACACGCAAGGGTTCACTTTGATGATGTGAAGGGCAAACATGTGTCCAGCATTTGGATGATGGCCACAATGAGTGAGGTAGAGCTCATGCTAGGCTTTTGCCCACATGCGAATTTGCATGTCTCGACCATCTTTTGCATTTTGATATATATATATATATATATATATATATATATATATTTTATTTGTTGCCATAATATGCCCTTTCTTGTTTTTTTAAATGCATCAACCTTGCTTGGCCAAGTTTTGGGCCATACCCAGGTACGTGGATGTATGAGTGCCAAATCCCAAAGAATCCATGGTCAATTGAACCCAAAGAATGGGATGTGAAGTTAGGTCTTGTAAGGTATGATGGAAGGTAGTAAGTATGTAATAGGGATAGATGGGACTATGCTATCTCAATCAAGGCTTTCCAGATAGTGTCCCTCCTATACCCGTTGGGTCATTAGGGGAGGTCCCACAGGACTAGGATCGAAGTTTAACTCCCCATTTAAGGTAAGGGAACAAGATCACAGTCAAAACCCTTCTTTCTTCCAAGTCACCCCATAATCCATCTTAAATGCCCAAATACAAACAAGCATAAGCACCCAACTATAAAATGAATAAAGTACCTTTTGATCGAAAGTGCACCTTTGTTCATGTGCACTTACCGGATGGTTGAGAGGCACATGGTGTTGGAAATTGGTGCTTCGGTCAGTGTTTTCATGGTCAAAATTGAAGAAGAAATTAATTATTTTCCAACTATCCAAGTCGGCCTCAAATGGACATGTTGATCCCACCACTTGAAGGGGTTTGACCCCAAGGTCAAAACCTACCTCTTGTCTCACATATATATTGGGCATTCATTGACTTCATTTTGGAATCATCACACATCTCTTTCATTCGACCAAACATGAGGATGTATTCACACGTGCGAGGAGAAAAGAGGAGGATTGACTTCTGTGTTGACCAACTTGTTTGAAATTTGTTGACCAACGTTGAGTTGATTCGTTTCTCTCTTGTTTGACTGAATTTTGAAGGTTGAAGTTTTTGTGGTTCATTGACTATCTTTGACTAAAAATTTGTCCCAGTTCTGGGCATTAACCGAGAATTGACTACAGGTCAACTATTGCACTTTGACCAAATTTGACTGTGGAAATTGCAAGCTGAATTTCAGCGCTTTGACTAGTAGCCTTAGGCCGAAATTCGGCCCTCTTGTTCTAATGTTGTTTGCCACTAGAAAATAAACATGGTATCAGAGCTTTGGTGAAGGAAAAAGGCATTGAACTTTTGAAGAGCATTGAGATCACCTTCAAGAGCGTAAGGATCATATTGAAGAGCATTGAGGTCTTACATCTTTTGTCTTGATTGCTCATCTTCCAAGCTTGAGAGAGCTACAAACTTCAGAGCATGGAAGACTAGAATTGATCATGTTCTTGCAAGGCATAAGGTGTTAGGCATTATGAAAGGAAAGGTTACTGAACTAGCTGATGAAGCAGGGAAAGACATGTTCCAAGAAGATGATATCTTGGCTATGAGAATCATTGTGGAATTTATTGGAGATCACTTAATTCCATATATTGTTGATCATAAATCTTCCAAGGAAATGTATGAGGCTCTCACTAGATTGTAAACCATCAACAACATTAGTCAATATATAAGTCTAAGGAATCAACTTCATGATGTTAAGATCACAAATAATGATACTGTGGCATCATATTTCGTAAGAATATCTCAAATAAGAGATCAAATCAAGGCTATTGATGAAGAGGAACCCGATAAAGAACTAGTAGCTATAGTACTCAATGTTAATTTTCCATGAAATTCTGCAACTACTTAGATGAATAATCTGAAACTAAGGCAATTGCAAACTGAAACCAAAATTTCTTTAACCAAGATAGAATCTCTTAACTCTTATAAGCAACGAAATTAGAGGATAGAGATAAAAATACAATCACACAATTACACAATTATTTTCTTGGGAAACACAATTGGGAAAACCCTCTATTTTGATGTGGTCTTTTATTCACTGAGAAATTGAATCAATTACAAGGCAAACATTTCAATTGAGAACACACTTCTCTGCTATACTAGCCTAAACCGCCCTGCAATTATGCTGACCTAACTCTCGCTTCCTTGCTCTCTTCCTGACTTGAATTCCTTGTGCATAGGTCTCCAGTGCCTGGCCCAAATTCCTTGCGCATAGGTCTCCACTGCCTAGCTTGAATTCCTTGTGTACAGGTCTCTTATTTCATAGCACAGAGGGCGTCCTAATTCCTAGGACACAACTCCTATTTCTTAAAACATTGTTTTGAAGTTCAGTGAAGAACAAGGGCTTTGTTCTTCCGATGGAGTCGGCAAATATTTTTTTTATAATATCCCTCATCTACTTGATGATCTTTTACATTTGTAGCTTCCTAAGAATCATCCCACTCCTTTTATAGCTCATTTAGCTCTAGAATTTCTTTGAGAATTTGGTCATATTGTTGGTGGTTTTGCTGCATATTGCAATGCCTTTCTTGGATAACATTACTAAAGATCTCAACTACATGGTTCTGGTAAATGATCTGTAGGAGAAGCGTGTCTGTAGGGTTCTCTTCATATTCTCCTCGCATCCCATAGAGCCTCCCTCCTAGCACACTAAATAGATTCAATATGAAATCCTTGTTCGAACACTTCTCTATTAATTGCTTGTAATATTCTTTATATTCATCCACTCTTTCTTGTAGCACTTGGAGACTTTTAGGATCCAGAACCTCTTCGCCATCTTGGTCAATTTTTTTTTTCTTACTCACACTACTCTTCTTGATCAATCTTAGTAATGCTATCTTCATTGTGTTGTTCTTCACTTTAAGGAGAATCTTCGGTAGGTTGGAATTCAAGAACCTCATGGTATAGAAACTTATCAACAAGTACTTCAAGAGATGGAATGCTCTTAAGTTCACAACCATTATGTAACCATGTATCATATCCTTGAAGGGATGTTATGAACATATGAATAAGAGAATCTTGATGAACCATGTCAACTTCTAGGATACATTGGGCAAACCTTTTGATGTGATTAAGGGCAAAGGTTGGATCACCTTCATACATGGGTACCTGAATCTCTTACTCTGGTCAAGCCTATATAAATATCCAACAATCGTAGTAATGTCTAAAGCAAGGAATACCTCATGAAGCATAGCCATTTTACTAGGGTACTCATATTAACCTATGGAGGGGTCGCCATTGTTAGTTTTTGTAGCATTAGGTGTGCTCTAGCCACGAAATTTGGTGGAGAGGCTAGAATACATGAGATCTCCAAAACCCAAAAATCGTTTCTAGAAATTTTGCCTAGAATTGTCTCAATTAGATTATTAACGGATTTTTAAATATTTCCTAAGTGTAAACTTAGGGAATATGGTTAATTAATAAATATTAATTGAGATAATGTGAGAATCATCTAGAAACTCACACGGATCGATCTAGAGATCATCCTAGCCATTGATTAAGTTTTAATCTTGGCCATTGATGCTCCAATAGTGGATTATAAGATGAAGTCGATGTGGTGATGGAGAATACACCAGTGCAGATACTCAGTTGTCTAGGCAGTTCGATTTTCTCAGTAGCAGCAGCTCAGTAGAGAGGATAGAGCCAAAGGGTGAGTAGCAGGTGGAAGAGGAGGGCAACAACATTCCGGGAGGAAGATTTCTAGTCCCCGGAAGAGGCAAAGGAAGGAAGGCTGAAATTTGTAGAGGGCCAGTGTAAGCTCTGCGCAGAGGGTGACATAGGGAGCTCAACGCAGATGCTACGAAGGCAGTTTGGAGGCATAAAATAGCTGTGGGGATAAAATTCTCACAATATTTTTGCTAGTATTTTCCTCGGATTAGATTTCCAGTTGGGCATCTAAATTATTGTACTCAGAATGGCTGCTAAAGATTAATAATAAAATCCTCATCTGTTGCACCGGTTTTCCCTAGTTGGGTTTTTTCGGGGACAATTGTCCAAAAATAACTGTGTCAAAATTCTTATGTGTATGCTAGAATTTCTCAGTTTCCAGTATTTTATTTTCTGCAGTATTTTTATGGTGAAAATTGTAGGTGATTTTATTCGTTGTTTGTCATAGCAAATAAATTGCATAATTAATTTTCCAGTTAGAAGAATAATTTCCAATAGCTGCAATAGATTAAATTTCACATAGTATTGGAGTCAGGTTGATCAGTTGTAGAGCTCAAAAGCGAAAAGAAGGAATTGTGCTACTCAGTCTAGGTAGTAGGTCGAAATTCCCAAGGGGCATCGCAATCTTTTTGCCAGGAGCTCGAATTGCTTGAGGAAGACCGATTTTTCTAAGAGGGACAAAAAAATTTGATTCTTCCAGACGAAGTGATTCCAGAGGCAGAGGAAGCAACTCAAATTTTTTTGTTTTTTGTTTTGAGCAGATCTCTCGCTAGACGCAAAGGGGTTTTGCAAAAGTTCGGTAGAACAAAGACAACATGAAGGGGGAAAAGAGGAATAGAAATATAAATTCTTCTGCATAGCCATGGATAGAAGTAACATTCAGGGGACTTCAGATTTGTCTTCTAGATTGGAGGATGAATTTTCTTGCTTAGCAGGATCAACTTCACAGGGAGTTTGGTATATAGACAGTGGAGCATCAACTCATATGATAGGGGTTAGAGAATATTTCTCTAGGTACAAAGAGGAGCAGATGGACTTCCAGATTACTATGGGAAACATAATGAAATGTACTCCCATAGATTTTCAGAGGAAGTCAGGACCAAGCACCAATGCTACAGATGTATTGCATGTCCTAGGATTGGGTATGACCCTGATTTTAGTATCCTAGTTATAGGACGAGGGGTATGATATTCACTTTGTAGGGAAGAAAGCGTATGTCAAACACCCGAGTTGGAAAAGGGTTAGATAGATTGGAGTTCGAAGTAACAGATTGTACCTATTACAAATCGATTCTCCAGTGGCACTAATAGGTAGTGACAATAATAGTGGGAAGGAGCTGAATGAGTTATGGCATAGGAGAATGGGACATCTACACCATGGAGCACTAAGGATGCTCAGAGAAATGGTGACAGGGGTTCCAGAACTTGGCACGGAACACGATGATGTGTGTAGAGGATGCGTACTTGGGAAGTATGCTAAGGTAGCATTTCCAAGAAGTGATAGCAGAGATGATGGCGCCTTAGGACTCATACACTTAGATGTTTGCAGCCTGATGTCCACTAGAGCTCTCAGCAGTGCCGAATATTTCGTCACCTCTATTGATGACCATTCCAGGAAAACCTGGATCTACTTCTTGAAGACCAAGGATGAGGACTTTGATCATTTCAGAGAGTTTAAAGCTCTCATGGAGAATGCGATAGGGAAGAAGATCAAGGTGCTTCATTCAGATAATGGTGGAGAATATATTGACAAGGACTTCACAATTTTCTCGTGCGAAGAAAGGCATCAAGAGAGAATGGACAACTCCATATAATCCGAAACCGAATGGTGTAGAGGAGCGAAAAAACATAACCATTGTTGGAGTTGCAAAGGCTATGTTATATGACCAGGATTTACCCAGATTTCTATGGGCAAAAGCACTTAACACAACAGTTTATATTCAGAACAGGACTCCTCATAGAGCATTGTGGAAGAAAAAGCCAGAAGGAGTCTGCACAGGGAAGAAGCCAGAAGTTAGCCACTTCAAAATTTTTGGTAGCATTTCTTATTGCCACGTGCCAAATAATAAAAGAACGAAACTTGATCAGATTGCAGAGAAGGGATTCTTCGTTGGGTACAATGAAACCTCAAATGCATACAAAATCTACATTCCTAGCAATAGGAAGATCGTAGTAAGGCGAGATGTGAAGTTCATGGAGGACCGAGCTTTTGGGAGATCTCCTGAGATGCCTCCAAGTGATCAGAATTAGTCAGCGAAAGTTCCTTTGGTCCAACAACAAGTGCAACCAGTGGGACAGGCAGGAGGATAGTCACAGGATCAAGTACTGTGACCATCACTAGTATTCCTCTTGTGCAGGAAATCTGGGGAGTTCTCAGCAGATGGAGTAACAAAGACAGGATGAGGAGGAGTTGGCAGAACCTCCCACGACTAGTGGTTGAGCCAATAGATAGGTTCGTCAGACATTGAGAGATGCAAAGGAGTTTATTGGAACTGCTAGGACGAGCAAAAGACAACGCACACAGCCTGACAAGTACCAAGCATTTGTAGCTTAGGTTGCAGAACTTTCAGCTTTTAGGAAGCCGCACAACATCAAGTGTGGGTAGATGCCATGGTAGAAGAGTATAGCTCTATCATTACAAACGATGTATAGCTCTATCATTACAAACAATGTTTGGGAGGCAGTGCCAAGGCCAGAAGACAGATTAGTTGTAGGTTATAGATGGATCTATATGATCAAATATGTAGTAGACGGTAGTGTGGAAAAGTACAAGGCTAGGTTCGTAGCAAAAGAATATGCACAAAAAGAAGGGATAGATTATGAGGAGACCTCTGCTCGAGTTGCCAGATACACTTCTATCTGATTAGTTATATCTCTAGTAGCTTAGATGGAATGACAGATTCACCAGATGGACATCAAGACAACCTTCTTGAATGGGGTGATAGAGGAAGAAGTGTACATAGAACAACCAGAGCGCTTTGAGACTCATGAGAGGTACGCTCATGTGTGCAGATTGAAGAAAGCTCTATACAGACTCAAGTAGGCTCCCAGGGCATGGTATACTAGGATTGACAAATACTTGTAGCAGATGGGATTCGTCAAGAGTGATGCAAATCCCAACCTTTACTATTTAATGGTAGAGGGTGAGCCACTCATTCTAGTTTTGTATGTGGATGATCTCTTTTTGACAGGATCATCAGGGCTCATAGAGGACTGCAAGAGGAACCCGACATCAGAATTTGACATGAAGGGTTTGGGGTTGATGCACTATTTCCTAAGATTGGAAGTGTGGCAGAAGGATGGGGAGATCTTCCTTGGGCAGAAAGATACACTATAGATATTCTGAAGAGGTTCAGAATGCAGGATTGCAGACCCATGTCTACGCCCATGATTACCAACTCGAAGAAGATAAATGCATCAGATGACAAGCATGTCGACCCCACCTTGTATAGACAACTCATTGGGTCTCTCATGTATTTGGTCAACACTAGGCCAGATATCTGCTTCGCAGTCAATACCCTTAGTTAGTTCATGGTAGAATCGAAGATGGTACATTGGGTAGCAGCGAGGCATATTCCGAGGTATATTCGTGACACAGTCGAGTATGAGTTGAAATATACTTGAGGGGATGACGTCAGACTTTGCGGGTACACAGATGTAGATTGTGTAGGCAGTTTAGTGGACAAGAAAAGTACCTCTGGGTACCGCTTCAGTGTTGGATCAGGGATGGTTTCTTGGTGTAGCAAAAAGCAGAAGTCAGTAGCACTGAGTTTTGCAGAAGCAGAGTATATGACAGCGAACAGCTACGTGCGAAGCTATATGGCTTCGGAAGCTGCTAGTAAGCTTGTTCAGGCAGAGGATGGAGGTGACCAATGTCTATTGTGATAATTAGAGTTGCATAAATCTCTCTGAAAATCTAGTGTTTCATGATAGGTCAAAGCACATCGACATTTGGTGTCACTTCATCAGAGATTGTGTACATCGTGGAGAAGTCCAACTACAGTATGTCACACAGAAGAGCAGGTTGCAGATATACTCACAAAAGCATTAGGGAGAGCCAAGTTCGTCTATTTTAGAGAACAGATGGGTATGGTGGAGAACCCGTTTTAGTAGCAGGAACAAGCTATTTTGGATGCTTTTCAGTTGCAGATGTTGCAGTTGCAACAACAACATATAAGAGGGAGTTGTAGTACAGAGGCAATGTTGCTAGCAACATAATAGGGTTGGCAGCAGCCAAATGCAGCATATATTAGAGTTGCGCAGTGGTTAGTGGGCAACATCAGCGAGACATCAATAGCGTGACAGGAGATGATGCAGAGACACGGTGTATAGTAGCACTAGAACACATTCCTCGCCAAGAGGGAGTGTTAGTTTTTGTAGCATTAGATGTGTTCTAGCCACGAAATTTGGTGGAGAGGCTAGAATACATGAGATCTCCAAAACCTAGAAATCGTTTTTGGAAATTCCGCCTAGAAGTGTCTCAATTAGATTATTAACCTTTTTTTCAAATATTTCCTAAGTCTAAACTTAGGTAATATGGTTAATTAATCAATATTAACTGAGGTAAGGTGAGAATCATCTAAAAACTCCAACAGATTAATCTAGAGATGATCCTAGCCATTGATTAAGATTTAAATTTGGTCGTTGGTGCTTCAACAGTGGATTATAAGAGGAAGTTGATGTGGTGATGGAGAATACACTAGTGCAAATACTTTGTTGTCTAGGTGGTTCGATTTTCTCAGTAGCAGTAGCTTAGCAGAGAGGATAGAGCCAGAGGGTGAGTAGTGGGTGGAAGAGGAGGGCAACAACATTCCAGGAGGAAGATTTCCAATCCCTGGAAGAGGTAAATGAAGGAAGGCCGAAATTTGCAGAGGGCTAGCGTAAGCTTTGCGCAGAAGGTGATGCAGGGAGTTTAGCGCAGAGGCTAGGGAGGCAATTCAGAGGCAAAAAATAGCTGTGGGGTGAGAGAAAATCCTCACAATATTTTTGCTAGTATTTTCCTCAGATTAGATTGCCAGTTGGGCATCTAAATTATTGTACTCAGATTAATAATTGTTGCTGAAGATTAATAATAAAACCCTCATCTGTTGCACCGATTTTCCCAAGTTGGGTTTTTCCGAGGACAATTGTCCAAAAATAATTGTGTCAAAATTCTTGTGTGCTAGAATTTCTCAGTTTCCAGTGTTTTATATTCCACAGTATTTTTATAGTGAAAATTGTAGTTGTGATTTTATTCGTTTTTTGTCATAGCAAATGAACTGCATAATTAATTTTTCAGTTAGAAGAATAATTTCTAGTAGTTGCAATAGATAAAATTTCACAGCTAGGTAGAATTTATGATGTCTTGAGAGATGCTTGCTCCACCCTACAAGCATTGACTTTGAAGTTTAATGAAGAACAAGGGTTTCATTCTTCTAATGGAGTGGCCAAATAAAAGATTTATAATGTTGTTAGGGAAGAAGGTAAATATCTCATAAACTGTAGACACACTTCCTTCCTTGGCAACGATGCAAAAAATGTTACCACACAATCTAACAAGTCCTTGGCAGGGAAAGCCTACAGGTCAAAGAACTAAACTAGATGATAACAATGGGACAATGGCTCACTGTCACCCCAGCCAATGGCCCCTACTCTTTATGGACTTTCATTGATGGGAGTAGTCCCGATTAATAGATAATCACCTTTGGTTGATGTTCTAAGTTTTATGGTACTAGGTGATAAGGTAAAATCTCTCAAGGGAAGCTCTATATGATGTTTTGACACTTCTAAAAGGCTTTTTGCTCCCTCTAAGCGACCTAGACGAACTTTGCAAGAGATTATGGTTTTGTGAATTATCATGGTTAAAGGTACTCCCGAGATCAAGGCAAGGAGAAGAAAGGGTTTATGATTTATTCCAATGAATACAAAGCTCATGCAACCCTCAAAGAAGTCCCCAAGTAAAGGTAATACAAACTAGGGATTTCCCTCTTAGGGCACACCTAGGGAACAATTTTTTATGGATAAAAACCAATGGAATGCTTGTCAAAATTTGAGGTCTTGTAGACAAGACTGTAAGCTTGATGACAATGCTCCCAAATCCACCAATTCCCTCTAATGAATTTCACTATATACCCTAGCCTAGCCGTCCAAGAGAAAGGGACCAAAATTTTAAAAGGAGAAAATATTGAGAGAAAAAGGTTTGATCACCAAATGACTTGGACCAATGCCTTCTCCTTTGGGCTATAGAGTCCTAAATGCTCTAGATTTGCCAAAATCGTATTTAAGGAGGTCAAGAGTTGATGCTCTAGTTACCAACCCTCAATAAGTACCCACTCAAGATTTATGGTTTTATGGAGAAAAACAATATTTCATCCACTAGGAACATTCATCATATGTCATGCTATGAGTAACATATGCAATTGCCAACCAAAATAGCTTTCAAAATAAATTTTCAACAATTAGGGCACATTATAGTATTAATCTAGTTGCAACAATTCCATACATTAGGCTTTTTTCAAGAACAAAATTTCAACAAAAAGTACTTACAAGATGACAATATGATATATCCACCCGTAAATCAAGAGATAGCTCCAAAGAAAATCAAGATTTCAGTTCCAAAGATCAAAATGCATCCAAGATCATCCAATAGCCAACCAAAGAAAAAGCGTGAATTTGCCAAGAAGGCCGAAATTCCCAAGTGTGATGATGATCTAATATAAATGGAGTTGAGTTTTATTTATATGAGTCCTACTAGGTCAAACTATTAGCCTAAGCCCCCTAACATTATAAAAATGAACAAAATACAAGTCTTGGCCACAAGCCAACCAAGTAGCTTTTACACATTATGCATTAGGCATCCAAATGCTAGCCGAATTGATGATGTCATGCTGATGTCCGGCCATTCGAGGGCCACGTTGAGTCCTGTTGGTGCCAAAATGTGTGAGAAGGCTCCATAAATCATGAACAAGGGGATGGACCCTTAGTCTCCATGCAAGTCATCATGTGGGGCCCCAAAGTGAATTTGGGGCACAAAAATTGGTCTCATGGTGCTCTTGATGATAAAGTAGTTTGTAATGCTCCAATGCTGAAGGCTCTGACGATGTTGCTTGCCCTCCCATGTCTCAAGGGATGAGATAAACCTCCTCTGGGTCTTAGATCAACTGCCAATCCATGTGATCACTGCTAAGCCGGCTAGGGCAGATTGGTCTAAGTGCATCATCTTGTGAATGAAGTGGGACAATGAGCAAACTGTTGAGGGTGCTGAAGGTACCCATGGCATGAAATGATGCCCTGCACATGATAGAGTCCCATGGGTCTCAACGCTTCCCCTGGGGTGTCATTATGATCCTCTTGTGGATATAGGCATCAATTTTATTGCCTTGCCCATGATGAAATCACCTGCCAATTACATATAATGTCCAATGCTACATCCTCACCTTCTGGTACAATAATTCATTAGTGCATCTAATTGAACCAAGCTTGTTAATTAAGGGCACATTGAGACCATATCGGGATGCCTTCCAAATTTGTGGCTTTAATCTCGTAATAATGTTACCTCCCTAGGTAGAAGTGGTTAATAAACAACCCTATTAGGTGTTCCTAGTCCCTAAGGGGAAAGCTAGGTCCCTGGGAAACCCTTCAAATGATAGGTGGCATATGAATGATGATTAAATGGATGGGGTCACAAGATTCTCTAGGACAAATGCCATGGCTACAAGGATAACAATGATGGGGGATGTCCACATATTGGGTGTATAGATGTAGGAGGGAGCATTCATGGATACATGAGTTGCCCCGACTTTTGTTTTTCCACCCCTCTTTACTTGCCTTTTGCCTTTTCTTGATTTTTCTTTATATTGGTGCTGAGGGTTCTGGGAAATTAGAGCATGTTATGTATGATTTGAAGCAATTATTACCCCCTTAAGGTGGGGCAATTCATTGCTCACCAGGGGTTGGGACGTGCATGGGTTTTTTAATGATGTGAGGGCACTCATGGGGCCCGAGGAACTGGGGTGATGGCTATGATGAAGGGGTAGAGCTCATGTTTGGCTTTTCCCCACATGCTATATTAAATGTCTCAACCATATTTTGCATTTTAACATTCTTTTCTTTTCTTTCTTGCTTGTGGCCATGATATGCTTATAACGTTCTTTTAGCTGCATCAATCTCTGGGGGAACATTTCCAAGCTTGACTTAACTATGTGGACAAGTGGAGGGGGTGTGCCAGATCCAGTGTTTATGTGGACCTAGAGAAGGAAAATGATGAAATAGGGTTTGTAATGTGCGAAGGGGAGTGAAAAATGTGGAACGGAAAAAAGGGACCATGCAACCAAAATCAGGGTTTCCCAAGTAGTGCCCTTCCTAAAACCAATGGTCCAAATGGACATCCCACTAGACTAGGATTGAGGATTAACCCTCCGTTTATGGTGAGAGAATGAAATCACTGTCAAAACCCTTCCTTTTTCCGAGTGACCCTATAATCCATGCCCAAGATACTTAAATAAAAACAAGCATAAGCACCCAATTGCACAATGAAAATCATACCCTTTGGGTTGGATTTCCCACCTTCTAACATATGGTGTTGACAAATGGGCAATGCAAATATCAAATGGCACAATGTATCAACTACATTGGTGGCTGTCAGGGGCTCCTGATTGCCTTCTTAAGAGACAACTAGGAGAAAAATTCTCCTATGGGGTCACCCACTTTTGGTGGGTAACAAAGCCCAATGTTGAACATTTGAGAATATTTGGTTGTCTTGTTTATGTTCATGTACCCAAGGAGAAAAGAGCAAAGTTGGAACCTTTAGGGAAGAAGGGAACTTTTGTTGGTTACAGTGAAAATTCAAAAGCTTTCAAAATCTATGTACTATGACAATGTTCAATTGAAACTTGCAGGGATGTTATTTTTGATGAGGAGGTTGCTTTCTGGATGTCCAAAGGATCACACTTGGACTCTGATGATGAGATGCAGGTGGATCCTAAGTATGAGGGATCAAAACCTAAAGAGCCTAGACCTATGGAACAATATCCTCTTGAATAGTTAGATGAACTACATGAATTTGTTGAATCTCTAATAGTTATTTTACCTGAGACAAGAAAAATACCACCCTGGTTTGAAAGAACCTTAAAAGAAGCAAAAGACATGCAACACCTCATGGCACCTTTAGAGAAAGCAAGAGGCCAAAGAAGTTTTAGGTTATGCAACATTGATGTGTAAGATCATTGAATTTGAGCCATCCAGCTATGAAGAGGCAACTTAACATCAAGTTTGGAGAGATGCTATGATTGAAGAGTACCAATCCGTATTGAAGAGTGATGTATGAGAGATTGTGCCAAGAGCTAAAGGAAAATTTGTTGTGTCTTCCAAGTGGATCTACAAAATCAAGCATGCAGCTGATGGAAGCGTTGAAAAGTACAAGGCAAGATTTGTGGCCCGTGGATGCTCCCAGAAAGAGGGAGAAGGTTATAAAGACGCATTTGCTGCAGTTGCCAGGGACTCTTCTATTAGATTTATTATTGCTCTTGCTTCTATTATAGGTTGGGAACTACATCAAATGGATGTTAAAATTGCTTTTCTTAATGGAGTCATTGAAGAGGAAGTTTATATTGAGCAACCTGAAGGCTTGGAGATTCATAATAAAGAGACACATGTTTGTAAATTGAAGAAAGCCTTGTATGGGGTTAAGTAGGCTCCTCATGCATAGTACTTTTGTAATGATATCTATTTGTTGAGTCTTGGTTTAAAAAAGAGAAATGCTGATTCAAATTTGTACTTCAAAGTTGTTGAAGGTGAGCCCTTGATTTTTTTGCTATACGTAGATGATCTATTTTTGACAAGGGATGATAATCTCATTGTCTATTGTAAGAGGGAGTTGATTTATGAATTTGAGGTGAAGGATCTTCGTCTTATGCATTGCTATTTGAGATTGGAAATATGGCAAAAGCCTAGTGAAATCTTTGTTGGGTAAGGAAAGTACATCATTAAGATCCTTCAGAAATTTGGCATGCTAGATTGCAAATCCATGGACACTCCTATTGTGACAAATTTGAAAAAGTTGTGACATTGTGATGCTAATTTGATCGATCCCTCTATTTTGTAAATTGATTGGCTCATTGAACTATCTAGTTAACACCTGACCTGATGTCTGCGATGCTATGAACATGTTGAGCCAATTCTTGGTTGAGCCCTGACATGTGCATTGGGTTGTAGTGAAACATATATTGAGATATCTATGTGGCACCATTGATAATAGTCCGAGATGTGTTTCTAATGGAGAATGGAAGCTACATGGTTTTACAGATGTTGATTGGGTTAGGTGCACTGAAGATAGAAAGATCACTTATGGTTTCTATTTTAGCTCTAGCTTTGCTATGATATCATGGTCAAGTAAGAAGCAAACTTCTGTTGCTCTTAGTACGGCTAAGGCTTAGTATATAGCTACCTGTTCAGCATGTTGTGAAGTTGTTTGGCTTCGAAAGTTGTTTGTTGGTTTGTTTCATCAGGGGTTGGAATCAACCGTTCCATATTGTGACAATCAAAGTTGTGTAAAGCTTTCTGAGAATCCAATTTTTTATGACAGGTCGAAGCACATTGAGATAAGGTAGTGTTACATCTGAAATATTGTTTAGAGAGGAGCTGTGAGGCTCAAATACATTTCCACTGATGAGAAGGTTATTGATGGTTTGACAAAACCATTGTCTCAGATGAAGTTTGCTTATTTTAGAGAACAACTTGGAGTGGTTGAGAATCCCTCGCTTAGAGAGAGGGAGCATTGATTGTATAACATCATGAGTCTGAGAATATTCTTTGGGCTTAGCTGAGAGACCATGGTTTACGGTCGGGAAGATTGGCTTTGTTTACTCTGTTAGGTCATTGAGATTGACTCAAAAACCAATGTGGTTGGGGAGTTTGGTTTTGAGGCTTGGGGTGATCCCTTAATTCATTGTGTTTGATTGAGAGACCAATGGGTTTGGTTGGGGACACTGATTTTAAGGTCTCTTCTTCAAGTCATTTTGTTTGATTGAGAGACCAAGTGGACTTTATCAAGAAGAATGATTTTGAGTACTCTCTTGGGTCATTGTGCTTGATTGAGAAACCATTTCATATGGTTGGAGAGTTTGGCCTCATTGATTGATCTCATGGTCAGTTGGGTTTTGACCTTGATGCCATTGGATTTGGCTTATGGGATGAGTTTGATGCTATGTATCTTTCCTTATGATGAGACTTGTACATCTGATCTCTCCCTTAGGTCATTACTGAGAGAACAATTAATTGTTCGGGGCGATTGATCTTGAGAGGGAATGAAAAATACCTCCCTAGCAATGAGGGAGTGTTGGAAATTGGTACCTTAAGTTGGCATTTTCATGGTCAAACTTGAAGAAGAAATTAATTATTTTCGACTGGACAAGTCAGTCCCACCCCTTGGAGGGGTTTGACTCCAAGGTCAATGTTGATTTTTTTGAGTAGCATCGGATGTGCTCTAGCTCCAAAATTTTGTGGAGGGGCTAGAACACATGAGATCTCCAAGTCCCAACAATCGTTTGAAGAAATTCCACCCGAAGTGCATGTTATTCAAATAATTAATTATTTTTAATGGTGCCTAAGTTAAAACTTAGGAAATTAAAACAATTAAAGTGAATTAATGTAAATATGGGTGAGAAGCTTCTAAGTGATGAGGATCAAGTCTAATTTAATCTTAGCTGTTGATTAGAGATTAGATCACGACCATTGATTTCTCAATAGGAAAAGTATAAAGGAAGGCTTGGGGTCAGTTGGAGAACACACACAGAGAGATTGAGGAAATCGATTTTCTGAGGTAAGAAGTTCTTTGGAGGAAAATCGATCGGGGAGATCTTGTAGCTGAGGGGTAGGTATAGTTCGAGAACACTGACAGTGAGGCGGAGAGAAGCTTGTGGAGGCCGTTGACCACTATGTGTCAACTACCCATAGCAGTACACCCCCTTTTTTCGCAAAAGGGATAGCGCTTGATTGACGTGTTCATACCATTTGATTATCATCATCAACCCGATCATATTATGTTGTAAACCCAGTCTGCATGTGTAAATTGTAAATAATCTTAGCAGATCTGTGTCATATATGTAATTGCCTAGGTAAACCTAATTTTCTAGTGTTGATCTATGTTCCAGAAAGTTTTTTGTCTCACCGATCCATGATCGACAGAGTTTTCCTTTAGCCTAACCCCAAAGCTGGAATGGATTTTGTCATTAGAATCTTAGGGGAATCCTAGTGTGCTTCGAGTCTATGTAAAAGTTATTTGGAAATAATCCTAACTATTTGGTTAGGTTATTACAAATTGCTTGATCTGCTAGATTATGTTTGTGTCGCAGAACTGGTAGTCCATGAGGGTCTATGTCAAATGGGTTTTCCCCCTTGAGATGTAAAATTGTAAAAGTCATGACATAAAGTGTCTTGAGGGTTAGAAAATATTTTATTCCCTCATAAATCCTAAGTCCTAGGTCCTAGGTGATTTTTCCAAAGGCTAAATTCGAGGATCCAAAAAAAAGAAAAAGAAAAATAATAATAATAATAAGTCAAAGTTTTGAGGAAATAAATGCAGGATTTTAATTTTTTAATATATTAAAATGCATTTAAAATTTCGACGGATGAAATTAAAAGAGATATTGATCCTCATCGACAGTCGAGATCACTTTGACATGGATCACTCGAACTAGCAGTTGGGAAATTTTCCTTTAAATAGGGTGTTAGGGGTCATTTGAGATCATTCGATCTTAGAGTCGTGTGCTAAAGAAAGCTCTCTTGTAGTCATTTTTCATGTGGAATAAAGAAAGACTTTGGGGTTGAAATCTTGCTGGTGTTACTCTTCTGGAAGTGTTGTAAGATGTTTTATTTTCTGCATAATTTTATTTTCAGCCATTGATGATAGCTTGATGAAGAGTGATTTTAAACACAGGTATCTTGTTTGATCGCTAGGGTTTGAATGGTAGTTAAATTTCTGAATATGATGGCAGGTATTTCCATTACATTTGGATTTTAGTATCGTTTTCTCTTTCTTCGTTAATGGTTGAATTAAGCTATATAGGAAATCCTTTTTTTTGAAGATTACAGGGCGTTCAGGGAAGTTCTCGGCTGAACCAGCCAACTCTCGGATTGCATTTTTTGAAGAGCCCAGCCAGTTTTGATCCCGGGCTTATCATTCGAAATTTTCTGGTTAATGCATGAAGGGTTTTTTGAAGCACGTCACCTTATATTCAAAATCTTAAAAAATATTTCTGTGGCATACTGACAAATCTGGCTATTTAGAGCCTTTAAACTGTGAATAGTGTAATTGTTTAGTAGGTTTTAGGGTTTTTAGTTTTGTTTTTTGTGCATGTTGTTTTTGGGTATTCTTTTTTGCCATTGTGGGTTACAAGTCTGAGAAGAATTTTTTGTTTGAAGCCAGATCTAGGCCCTGGAGGGTAAGATCTGCTTCAGGATCAGCTCTAGCAGGAATATTTGCTTCAGAACCACTTTTTTGCAGGTGCACATTTCTGTTGTTCAAGGGTTTGAAAATTTGACAATTTTTTTTTATAAGGGTTCAATTCACAAATCTGAAGCAACACAATTCAAAATTTCTATAACAATTTTCTGGAAGTCATTTGTTCAAG
The DNA here is from genome assembly GCA_000404065.3 of Pinus taeda. Taxonomy (NCBI): domain Eukaryota; kingdom Viridiplantae; phylum Streptophyta; class Pinopsida; order Pinales; family Pinaceae; genus Pinus; species Pinus taeda. The sequence continues at coordinate 175,542 of APFE031141387.1, forward strand.
GGTTTTTGGGCCGTCAGTTTCAGTTTCTCTGCTGCCCAAGGTCGATTTTTATTTTCTGATAGAAAATCTCAAATTTTTTATGCTGTCCAGATCTGCAAACCTTTCCGCGCGCTGCCTGGTCATTCTCTGCCACTGCTGTCCAGCTTTCTCCATGCTGCTCATCTCACCCTACCCCTCACACACACCTGCCATACCTGCAAGCAACCATAAAAAGGAAATCTGCTTGATTTGTATTGCGTTATCCCTCCACGCAAGTGTTCAGCTGTTCATCTCCCGCGGACATCACTCCTCGCCTATTAAAACTCCCTATCGCTGTCCAAACCTGCGTGATCTCCACTGCCTATAAACAAAAATTGAAACATCTCCTCACGCAGCTATTCCTGCACTCGATCCCCATCAAATCCTTCCATATCCCTCACGTCCCTTTGCTCCCGTATTCCATTGTTGTCCACTGTACCCTTCTGCCATCCTCACGTTGGCCATCCCACGTTCCACACAGTGTTTTGCTGAGTTTAGTCATCATCTTGCTCTTCGTTGCTGCCACAAACTGCTGAAGACAGCGTTTGCCTCCTCCGCGTGAGCCCCATCCTCATCTCCATTTGAGTTGCCTTCCCTTAGCTCCTTCCTCCATTCCGTGGTCCTTCTGCCACCGTCCAAGCTTCCTCAAACCTGCAAACGAAAAGCACATTTTTTCTTTTATTTGAAGTTTTGCTGTATATTATGTGTGCGTAAGGGTTAACGAAACTCATTTTTTTTTTTTCGTGTGTATGTGGGTTAGTTTAGGTTTAGGTAGATTTAGTTAGCATTTCATGTGTCAAGTTTAGATTTTCTTTATGCGTTTGATTTATTTATTTTTTGTATATATTCATATGTCAAGTTTTATAAAACTTTATTTAATTTTGTTTATTTTTAGAATTTAGATTTTTATTTTATTTACCCAAAAATAAAAATTAAAAATTAAAAAAAATCATATAAGGCATTAAAAAAAAGTTCCATTTTGGTTTTTTTTTATTAGGTCTTTAGTATAAATTAGATTTTAATTCTTGTTCTATTTTTGATTTTAAATTTAGAATTTAAAAACTCAAAATCATAAAAAATATATATATATAAAAAATAAAATAAAAAATATAAATGATCATAAAAAGCATAAAAAATTAATCCCTAGGCTTTTATTTGGAATTTTTCTTTTATTGTGTATTTTAGATTTTTGTTTGTTTGTTTATTTGTTGTTTCTAATGAGATTTTTGCTTATTTTGCTTTAACAAAAATCTCATTAAAAAAAAAAAAAATTCTGAAAAAAGACTGATTAAAAATTGGAAATTCCTTTTAAAGTCTTTTTTCTGTTGTGGTATAATGTTTATATTTGGAGATTAACTATTCGAAACTGGTTAGCATTTAAATTTCGTGGTTTCTTGAAAGCATTTGACCTTTTGAAATTTATTTGCCAAGAACATTGCACATCTATTGAATATTTTGCATCTGGTGAATTTGATCATTGCTTGGATTATATAATGCTCGTTACATATTTTGTAAATATTTTCAAGCAATCATTAAATTACTTCATAAGCAGCAACAATTAATTAACTACTTGGTTTTCATTAACTCCATAAGGCACTGGTCTTAATCATTTAAAGATCTAATCAAATTCTAACATCGATCAAGTGCTTGTTTCCCCCTGCGTCTGCCAAGCCAGCTAGTTCCCAATTGGTCTTCCTTTTTCCCATAGGGTCTACCCCCCTTAGCCTGCTATTAGGAAACGACTGAAACGGAGAGATTGGGGATCAGGGTGACAACCCCCAATTTGAGCATTGTCGCACTGCCTGGACAATCTGAGCGACAACATTTTTTGGCGCCATTGCCAGGGAAAGAGTTTTTCTGCCCCTGGCGTTTCAACGACATTCATTCTCCTCATATCATCTTTATCATTTGAGTCGGCAATGACAACATTTTTTGGCGCCATTGCCGGGGACATTTTATTCTCAGCGTTTCAACGACATTTCCTCATTCATCTTTTATCTTTCTCATCTCTCGTTTGAGCCGGCAAAATCAACATTTTTTGGCATCATATCATCTTTTTCGCCATTCATTAGCCTGTCAAACAGCCAACATTCTTTGGCGTCATTTGATCTTTTTATCGCCTTATTTTTCGTCATATCGTTTAATCGTACCTTCAGCACCTACTCTTTAGTTCATTTCTTGTTTGGGTGGTGACTCCAGTGCTTTTATTTGTCCCAGACAAGAAGCCTCCCTCATATCTGCTTGTTTGTTGCTTTTTGGATCCTAGAATTAGATTTATTGTTCAAGTGGCGACTCCACTTCTTTCATCTCTTGATTTTCTTAAGCAGAGATCTCTTTCTATCATCAATTTGGTCCCTCATTATTCATCATGGATTATTCGTTTACCCCATGTCATTTTACTGATGTTCTCCATGATGTTCCGGAAGTAGCCATTTCTAAATTACCTTTGTTCTCAAGTGGTGATTCAGTTGCTGTTAGAAAGTATCTAGGCAAGTTTACTCGTATAATGATCATATATTGTAGATCTCCTTTGTATGATCATGAAGATGTCAAAATGCGTCTATTTGTCCTTTCTTTAGAGGGTGATGCTTTGAATTGGTTTAATAATTACGCCGAAGATTCTTTCACTTCTTTACAAGACATTGTCAATGCTTTTAAAGATAGATATGGTTATCTAGATAGCTTGCCTTGTGCCCCTAAAATTGTGCAACAGAATGAAAGTAATCTTATGAAAGGTCCAGTTGTCGATGAAAGATTTCAAGACAATTCTTCATATTAGAATGTGCCATCTACCTGTACCATTGCAGATCAAATCCATGATAGTGGAAAAGCAGGGACAAATTGTAAAATTAGCGTCGACAATGAAAGGGAAAATCAGGAGCAAATTATAGAAGAACTAATGCGGCTGGTAAAAAATATGGAGATCAATCAAACTAATTACGCCAATGATATGAGAACTTTATGCACCCACCTAGAAAAAGTTAAAACGTGATAAGGAGATGGAAATCATGAAAATTAAACACTCTGATCACGTAACCGACACGCAAAGTCAGCATGCTAAGGAAATTGAGACCATGAAAGCTAATCATGACAGGGAAATTAATTTTATGCAATGCAAGTTATTAGGCTTAGAGGAAAATATGAAGATTATGGAACTTGATCATTCAAATCAAGTGATTGCCATGGAAGCTAGTTTTCAGGAAGAAATAAGTGCTATTCAAAACCAATTGTCAACTATGGATGATGAAATGACTATCATGACATTCGATTATAATAATCAGTTGGCTACCATGCAAGCAAATCATAAGAAAGAGATAAACTTTATGCAACATTGCTGGATGACCATAAAGGCAAAGGACGATAAGTAATAAAAGATATGGAAGCCAGTCAAATATGTCTTCAGAATAAGTTACTGACCATGGAAGAAGATCATGCCAGGGAAATCAGTGCTATGAAGGTTGTACACTCTAGTCAGATGGATGCCATTACAATACAGGTTCAGAAATTTCAACAGCAGTAAGAGGATGAAAGAAACCAGGGAACGTCAATAGATCAAAAGCCTCTTTATCTGTTGCAACAAGCTCTATCTTATTATGAGGTCCTTTGTTCCATTGAAAAGTGGCTAATTGAAGGTGGTCTGGATAAAAGGGAAATTAATAATTAGGTTGATGCTCACACAGTTAATACACCAGTCATAGAAGATCAAGTTATAACTCATGGCACCTGTGAGATTGATCCATCATCCTTGACAGGGCAGATGCAGAATGAAGAAAGACATGTCACACATATCTTACATACTTCATTTGAGAGCTTTGAAGAAGAAAGTTCCACGTCATTAGTGATACAGCCTACCACAAAGAAAAACGCAAAAGAAAGAGAACGAGAAGGCGATTTGATGGATATTATGGCTGCGAGCAACTTGATTTTCCGATAGGAAAAAGTCCTACCTTATGTAGAATTGGACATGGCACATCCGAGAAGTAGTTGACAGATTTGCCTGAAAGCAGGCAAATGCTCAGTATACACTATATTGAACACATTTGATGCCATGGGGCATCCTCTGTATTTCGAACCCTACTACTTGTCTTTTCAACATTTTCATTTCTGCTTTAGGATTAGATTTACTTTTCATGTTACTAGATAGTTAATAAATGAAGAGCTTATATCTTTCCTATGCTTTAATGTTATATGATGATTTTTGGATGGACGCTACTTATGTTTTGTTGTGTGTTGTGTGGATGCAGAGTCTGGATTCTCACATTCCTACAATGCAACAATGTGTCCCAAAATAGAGCTAGATGTTGACCACTTCGTGTCAACTACCCATAGCAGTACACCCCCTTTTTTCGCAAAAGGAATAACGCTTGATCGACGTGTCCGTACCACTTGATTATCATCATCAGCTCGATCATATTTGTAAACCTAGTCTGCATGTGTAAATTGTAAATAATCTTAGCAGATTTGTGTCATATATGTAATTGCCTAGGTAAACCTAATTTTCTAGTGATGATCTACGTTCCAGAAGGTTTTTTGTCTCACCCATCCATGATCCGCAAAGTTTTCCTTCAGCCTAACCCCAAAGCTGGAATGGATTTTGTCATTAGAATCTTAGGAGAATCCTAGTGTGCTTCGAGTCTATGTAAAAGTTATTTGGAAATAATCCTAACTATTTGGTTAGGTTATTACAAATTGCTTGATTTGCTAGATTATGTATGTGTCACAGAACTGGGTAGTCCATGAGGGTCTATGTCAAATGGGTTTTCCCGCTTCAGATGTAAAATTGTAAAAGTCATGATGTAAAGTGTCTTGAGGGTTAGAAAATGTTTTATCCCCTCATAAGTCCTAAGTCCTAGGTCCTAGGTGATTTTTCCAAAGGCTAAGTTCGAGGATCCAAATATATATATATATATATATATATATATATAATATATATATAATAAAATAAATAAAAAAATAAAATAAAATAAAAAAATAAAAAAAAAGAAAAACATAAAATAATAAATAAGTCAAAGTTTTTGAGGAAAGAAATGCAGGATTTTAATTTTTTAATATATTAAAATGCATTTAAAATTTCGACGGATGAGATTAAAAGAGATTTTGATCCTCATCGACAGTCGAGATCATTTTGACACGGATCACTTGAACTAGCCGTCGGGAAATTTTCCTTCAAATAGGGTGTCAGGGCTCATTTGAGATCATTCGATCTTAGAGTTGTGTGCTAAAGAAAGCTCTCTTGTAGTCATTTTTCATGTGTAATAAAGAAAGACTTTGGGGTTGAAATCTTGTTGGTGTTACTCTTCTGGAAGTGTTGTAAGATGTTTTATTTTTCTGCATAATTTTATTTTTAGCCATTGATGATAGCTTGATGAAGAGTGATTTTAAACACAGGTATCTTGTTTGGTCGCTAGAGTTTGAATGATAGTTAAATTTCTGAATATGATGGCAGGTATCTCCATTACATTTGGATTTTAGTATCGTTTTCTCCTTCTTCGTTAATGGTTGAATTAAGCTGTACAGGAAATCCTTTTTTTTGAAGATTACTGGGCGTTCGGGGAAGTTCTCAACCGAACCAGCCAACTCTCGGATATTTTCTGAAGAGCCCAGCCAATTTTGATCCCGGGCTTATCATTTGAAATTTTCTGGTGAATGCATGAAGGGTTTTTTGAAGCATGTCATCTTATATTCAAAATCTTAAAAAATATTTCTGTGGCATACTGACAAATCTGGCTATTTAGAGCCTTTAAACTGTGAATAGCGTAATTATTTAGCAGGTTTTAGGGTTTTTAGTTTTGTTTCTTGTGCATGTTGTTTCTGTGTATTCTATTTTGCCATTGCGAGTTACAGGTCTAAGAAGAATTTTTTGTTTGAAGCCAGATCTAAGCCTTGGAGGGTAAGATTTGGCCTTAGGATCAGCTCTAGCAGGAATATTTGCTTCAGAACCACTTTTTTGCAGGTGCACGTTTCTGTTGTTCAAGGGTTTGAAAATCCGGCAATTTTTTTATAAGGGTTCAATTCACAAATCTGAAGCAGCACAATTCAAAATTTCTATTGAAATTTTCTGAAAGTCATTTGTTCAAGGGTTTCTGGGCCACCAGTTTCAGTTTCTCTGCTGCCCAAGGTTGATTTTTATTTTCTGACAGAAAATCTCAAATTTTTTATGCTGTCTGGATCTGCAAACCTTTCTGCGAGCTGCCTGCTCATTCTCTGCCATTGTTGTCCAGCTTTCTCCACGCTGCTCATCTCACCCTACCCCTCACACGCAACTGCCATACCTGCAAGCAACCATAAAAAGGAAATCCACTTGATTTGTATTGCATTATCCCTCCACGCAAGTGTTCAGCTGTCCATCTCCCGCGGACATCATTCCTCGCCCATTAAAAATCCTTGCCACTGTCCAAACCTGCGTGATCTACATTGCCTGCAAACAAAAATTGAAACATCTCCCTCCTCACGCAGCTATTCTTGCACTCGATCCCCATCAAATCCTTCCATATCCCTCATGTCCCTCTGCTCGCGTATTCCATTGTTGTTCGCTGTACCCTTCTGTCATCCTCACGTTGGCCATTTACGTTCCATGTAGTCTTTTGCTGAGTTTAGTCATCATCTTGCTCTTCCTCGCTGCCACAAACTGCTAAAGACAGCGTTTGCCTCCTCCGCATGAGCCCCATCCTCGTCTCCATTTGAGCTGCCTTCCATCAGCTCCTTCCTTCATTCCGTGGTCCTTCTGCCGTCGTCCAAGCTTCTTCAAACCTGCAAATGAAAAGCACATTTTTTCTTTTATTTGAAGTTTTGCTGTATATTATGTGTGCGTGAGTAAGGGTTATCGAAACTCATTTTTTTCATGTGTATGCAGGTTAGTTTAGGTTTAGGTAGATTTAGTTAGCGTTTCATGTGTCAAGTTTAGATTTTCCTTATGCGTTTGATTTTTGTTGTTGTTGTTGTATATATTCATATGTCAGGTTTTATAAAACTTTATTTAGTTTTGTTTTATTTTAGATTTTAGATTTTTATTTTATTTACCCAAAAATAAAAATTAAAAATTAAAAAAAAAAAATCATAAAAGGCATTAAAAAAAAAGTTCCTTGTAGGTTTTTTTTTATTAGGTCTTAGTATAAATTAGATTGTTACCCTGTACGGAGGGGACACTTGGAAAGAAATTCGTGATCTCGAAAAGACAAGGGTCAAAATATAGAGAAAGGAAGCTGATCTATCTTCCGCTTTTCTCCTCTTTGTAATACAAGTCCTGATGATGAGTCTTGGTATAGGCTTGAAACGTCGACAAAAACAATGAAGAACACTGTGGATTTTCCGAATTCTATTTTTCAAAAACCACTCCACAGAAACCTACAAACTTAGATTTTAATTCTGTTCTATTTGATTTTAAATTTAGAATTTAAAAACTCAAAAATCATAAAAAAAATATATAATAAAAAATAAAATAAAAAATATAAAATCATCATAAAAAGCATAAAAAATTAATCCTTAAGCTTTAATTAGGAATTTTGCTTTTATTGTATAGTTTATATATATATATATTTATTGTTATCATTTAGATTTAGATTTTTGTTTATTTTCGCTTTAACAAAAATCTCATAAAAAAATAAAAATATAAAAAAAATATTTTAAAAAATTAAAAAATTCTGAAAAAAACACTGATTACAAATTGGAAATTCCTTTTAAAGTCTTTTTTTCTGTTGTGGTATAATGTTTATATCTAGAGATTAATTATTCGAAATTGGTTAGCATTTAAATTTCGTGGTTTCTTGAAAGCATTTGATCTTTTGAAATTTATTTGTTAAGAACATTGCGCATCTATTGAATATTTTGCATCTAGTGAATTTGATCATTGCTTGGATTATATAATGCTCGTTACATATTTTGTAAATATTTTCAAGCAATCATTAAATTACTTCATAAGCAGCAACAGTTAATTAACTACTTGGTTTTCATTAACTCCATAAGGCACTGGTCTTAATCATTTAAAGATCTAATCAAATTCTAACATCGATCAAGTGCTTGTTTCCCCCTGCTGTGTCTCCCAAGCCAGCTAGTTCCCAGTTGGTCTTCCTTTTTCCCATAGGGTCTACCCTCCTTAGCCTGCTATTGGGAGACGGCTTAAACGAAGAGATCGGGGATTAGGGTGATAGCCCCCGGTCTTAGTGTTGTCGCGCTGCCTGGACAATCTGTGCGACAACAGAGGCAATGCAGTAGCTAGGAGGACTGGCGCTGGGCTAGTCTGGGCCCACGCAACCTTGACTCAGAGCCAGAAGGGCCAGCACAAAGGAGAAAGCTGCCTTCCACACAGAAACCCTGAACTGTTGGAGCAACTGGGAAAGTTGATGCTGTGGGCAACAGAGCTGACGTAATGGGTAGAAGAGCCTATGCAAGGCCAGCCCAGAAGTAGCCAGGGCTAGCCAATTTTGTTGCCGGACTAGTCGGAATTTGCCGGGTGAATTGAGGTAAAACTCACTCAGATTTTCTGCCATTGTATTTCTCTATCACCGGTTTTCTGGGAGGGCAACAAACATTTGTATTCAGAACTGCTGCTTAATAATAGAAAAACCTTAGAGCTCCTGCACAGGTTTTTGTTAAAATTGGAAACTAGGGCCAAAATCCACATGGTTCATCTTATTTATGACAACTGATATTTTTCTTGGATTCCTCTCTCTGAGAGGTGTAGGATTGATCTAAAGATCATCTGATTTTGACATCTACAAATGAAGTTATGAATTTATTTTGATTATGCTCAAATTGTCAAGGTCGGCTAGCAAACTTATGTAGGCTCAGAAGCCCAATAGTCACGTCTATTCATCCTCAATGTTGCATCTAAATAGAAGGTGACTTAGCCTCATTTGGACACACTCATCTTTGCACTTCTCTTTCTCTCTCCTCATTGATTGGGTACGGATTTCTGGGCCTCTCTCTCTCCACACGTCCGAAATTTCAGTAGAGTGAAATTTCTGGGGAGCGAAATTTCAGGAGGTGGAAATTTTAGGAGAGCGAAATTTCACGAGGCCGAATTTTTGGTCAATTTGACCAAGCATTGACTAACATGCGTTGACCTCCTTTGACTGCATTTTTGTGAGGGCTATCTCTGTTTGGGTAGGCTGCATTTCTAGGCACAAAAATCAAGGCTAAATGTTGACTGTTGACCAACGTTTACTGCAGCTAGGGCTGATCACAGGTGGGTTGTTTGACCAGACTTTGATTGGGCTGAATTTTACTGTTTTGAGAGTTTTTTAATCTTGCTGTTTGATGGCCGAAGTTGACTGAAGTTGACCGATTTGCTGATGGTCAAATTTGCCCTGTTGACCAGTGTTGAATTTTGTGGTTAGGGCTCTTTTGCTACTGTTATAAATGATTAGATTTGTAAATTTTTCTATCTCTCTCTGTTGAACTATTGAAGACTAAAAGACGATTTGATCAAGGGTTTCCCCACATTGGGGTTTGTCCCTGGCTGGTGCCACATCTTGTGCCCTCTTGTCTTGCATGTCTTCTACTGTTTATGTTTATGTTCTATCTGCATTTTACTATCATGATGATGTGATTGCTAATTTGAATATTGATAATGGGCTAATAAAGAAATTGAGGTAAAATTACTCTAAAGCATAGAACATACCATTGTTGCCTAAAATTAACATGGTATCAGAGCTGAGGTGAAGACAAAGCCCAAGCAAGAGTGAAAGAGCAATCACCAAAGACAGTTGGACAAGGACAAAAGGTTCAATGGGTTCCTCATCCTACTTCCTGGCTAAAGAAAAGCTCCATGATAAATCTAACTATCATGGATGGAAGATGTCTCTTGATTTAACCTTGGAAGAAAAAGAAGTGATGGACCATGTACAAGGTAAAATCCCTAAACCTCCTTCAAATGCATTGGCTACTACAAAGACCAAGTACAATAGGGCTGAAGTCAAAGCAAAGAAGATTATTAGGGATTCCATTGACAAGCATCTGGTGGCCTACATCTTCGAATTGAAGACCTCCAAGGAGATCTACGACAGGTTAGTCGGCATGTTCAAGGTTAGTAATGCTAATCAAATTCTATTTCTCAAGAATAAGTTGAAGAATATTAAGAAGGGCAAGGATGAGGATTTTCAATCCTATTTCTTGAGGATTACTGAGATCAAGAATGATCTACTCTCGATTGGAGAAGTCATTCCTTACAGGGAACTTACTCTCACCACCCTTGGAGGACTCCCACCTGAGTGGCATGTATTTAGAACCACCGTCCTCAACAATGATCAAATTCCGGGGTTTGAAGAATTGATGTCGAGATGCATTCAAGAAGAAACAAGAATGGTGGAGCAAGAAATGCTTTCTAATATAAGCAACCCCACTGCATTCTCTGCTCATGCCAAAACGAGAAATAATACAGGGTCTAAAGGTCATTTTCATGGAAAGCCTGGATCTAAGGGAGGAAGGAAGGGTAGGTGCTTTGTTTGCAATAAGTTTGGCCACTATGCAAGGGAGTGTCCAAATAGAAGGGACACATCGGATGATGATGATCACAATCATTCCAGGGGCAACTTCAACAACAACGATCAAAAGAATGGTAGGTTGAATGGCAAAGGAAAAAGGAATGCAGGACATCAAGGAAATGGTCGACCCTCCAAGAAATCAAGGAACTCTAGGTATGAAGAATCAAACGTTGTTAACAATAAGCGAAAAGAGTACTATCTTATATCGACCCTCTCCACTGCCTCTCCTCTGGACACTTTGGGAAATTGGTTGATTGATAGTGGTGCCTCAAGGCACTTCACCGGATATAAGGAAGCCTTCTCTAATGTGATAGAAAAGGATAACAAACTTGGAGATCATCATTGGAGACGATGCCACCTATCTCGTGAAGGGAGTAGGGAATGTTACCCTTCAATTGAATCAAGGTAACACTATTCATTTGCAAGAAGTACTATATGTACTTGATCTCAAGAAGAACTTGGTGTCTATTTCAGCCATGGAGGATAAAGGATTCAAGGCGGCATTCATCGATGGAAAGGTATGTGTTTGGAAAAGAAATTTTAAAGATGCTTTTACCCTTAGGTTCAGGGTTGATACTTTGTATCAAGTTGGAGGAAGTCCATTGGGAGCCATGTCTTGCGACACATCTCTACAATCTGAACTATGGCACCAAAGGTTTGCCCATCTTCATTATAAGGCCCTACCCGACGTGAGACAAATGGTGACAGGTATGCTCGAGTTCAAAGTAGAGCATGAAGGTGTATGTTCGAGATGTGCCGAAGGAAAACTTACAAGGGGACCATTCCCCTCAAGTAATATCAAGACCACAGATATATTGCAATTGATCCACTCCGACATATTTGGTATGATGCCCGTAAACTCTTTGGGAAGATACTTACACCTTTACGAATGATTATTCTCGTAAGACCTGGACTACTTCTTGAAGAAGAATATGAAGTGTTCACCTGGTTTCGACACTTCAAAGCCTTGATCGAAAACCAATTCGAGAAGAAAATCAAGATATTGAGGGTTGATAATGGGCTCAAGTACGAATCTAATGAATTCCGAGATTATTGCAAAGAAGTTGGCATCAAGAGGGAGACTACAACAACATACACTACTGAGCTGAATGGTGTGGCTGAAAGGAAGAATCACTCTATTGTAGAAGCAATTCGTGCCATGCTTCATGATCAAGGCCTTCTGAAATTCCTTTGGGTTGAAGCTGCAAATACCCCTGTGTATGTTCAAAACTGATGCCCTCATCAAGCATTGGACTCCAAGACTCCCGAAGAAATGTTCACTGGTAAGAAACCTGATGTCTCTCATTTTAGAATTTTTGGAAGTCCCGTATATTTTCATGTGCCAAGAGAGAAAAGAAGCAAATTGGGTGCATCTGGGAAGAAAGGAACCTTTGTGGGTTATAGTAAAAATTCTAAAGGATATAGAATTTATGTGGCTGGTCAAAAGGAAGTTGAGATAAGTCATGATGTCACCTTCGACGAAGATATGGTCCTCAAGAAGATCAACAACCTTCCTATCCTAAGGAAGGACAAAGAAGCTGACACCAGAAATCAGGGTGCAAAAGAAGACGAAACGATGCCTGATGTTAATAAACCTATGGATCTTATTGATCCTCCTCCTCATGAACCCTCCTCTTCCAAAAGGAGACCCTCATGGCTTAGGGAGACTCCCGAGCTGAGAGACACATTGCACCAAGGGGGACTTTTTGTGAAAGCAAGAAGTCGAACAGGTATCAAGGATATTTGATCGCCATGAGCTCTATCATTCAAAATGAGCCTTCATCATTCGAAGAAGCCGTGAAGCATCAAGTATGGAAGGATGCTATGAATGAAGAATTCGAGTCAATAATGAAGAATGATGTCTAGGATGTGGTCCCTAAACCCCAGGACAAATCGGTTGTCACCTCTAAGTGGCTCTACAAAATCAAACATGGAGCTAATGGAAGTGCAGACCCTCCCATTCACAAATGTAAGAGGGAGTTGGCTTCTGAATTTGAGATGAAGGACCTAGAACCGATGCACTATTTCCTAGGGTTGGAGGTCTGGCAAAAGCCAGGTGAAATTTTCATCTCTCAAGGAAAATATGTTGTGAAGATATTAAAAAGATTTGGGATGGTGGACTGCAAGCCTGTGACTACTCCAATGGAACTTAACTTTAAGAAGTTATGTGGTAGTGCTACTGGACCTAAATTGGAAAATGCTTTTGAGTATCGTCAACTCATAGGAGCACTGATGTTCTTTGTGAAATCCCGTCCGGACATATGTATTGCAGTTAACAGATTGAGCCAATATAAGGTTGGATTGGTGCCAAGTATCTTTTGAGATATCTTCATGGCACAATCACTCATGGACTGAGATACATTGTTGGAGATGCGAGGCTGGATGGTTATTCTAATGCTGATTGGGTTGGCAGTGTGGTGGATTGCAAGAGCACTTCTGGATGTTGTTTTTCTTTGGGTTCTTCTTTGATATCCTGGATGAGCAAGAAGAGAAATTGGTTGCCTTGAGCACTGCCAAGGCCGAATACATAGCTGTTAGTATGGCCTCCTGTGAAGCTGTCTAGTTGAGGAAGCTCTTCAGTGAGCTGTTTGGACATGTGTTGGATACCACCATGATCCTCTACGAAAACCAAAGTGGGATCCGATTATCAGAGAATCCCGTGTTTCATGATTGCTGCAAGCATATAGATATCAAGTACCAGCTTATCTGGGATATGGTACAACGAGGAGCAATAAGGCTCCATCACATTGGGACTAATGAGCAGGTCACTAATATTTTGACAAAACCCTTGGGGAAGGCCAAGTTCTTGGCCTTTCGAGAATGACTTGGAGTCGTAGAGAGACCCTCTTATGAGGGTCCTGTATGAGATGGACATTGAGCTTTGGGAGCACCGGGGGGCTTGGGGTGCTTCTTGGAGCGATGAGAAACCATAGGGTGAGTGGTTCAGCCTTCCCCTGCGATACCCCTTGGCGACATGTAGGCAGGATGGGTGGTTCATCCTTGTTGTGATGAGGCATCCTACCCATGTAGTTTGGGACTCATGGGAAGTACCTCTCATCTGGGCAATGAGTAAGGAAATGAGGATAGGGACCATAGTTCTACCGATGGATGCATTGTGTACTACTGTACTCCCTATGCTAGGATGACTGATATTGATCTAGGATCAATTGGAACTGACTTCGGTTCAGTAAGAGTGGTATGAGACACTCTCTTTTGATTGGAACTAACTTCGGGCCAGTAAGAGTGGTATGACACACTCTCCTTTGATTGTAACTGACTTCGGGTTAGCAGAGAATGGTATGATACATTCTCGATCACTTCTTCTTTTTCATAGTTCAACAGAGCAGTGCATTGATGGCAGAGAGTATAGATTAGCAGATGGAATTCTCCCTAGTTGAGATAGTGTTAAAATTGGAAACTAGGGCCAAACTCCACATGGGTCATCTTATTTATGACAACTGATATTTTTTTTTGGTTTCCTCTCTCCGATAGGTGTAGGATTGATCTAAAGATCATTCGATTCTGACATGTACTAATGAATTTATGAATTTATTTTGATTATGCTCAAATTGTCAAGGTTAGCCAACAAACTTAAGTAGGCTCAGAAGCTCAATGGTCACGTCTATTCCACCCTCAATGTTGCATATAAATAGATGGTGACTTAGCCTCATTTGGACACACTCATCTTCACACTTCTCTCTCTCTCTCCTCATTGATTGGGTATGGATTTCTGGGCCTTTCTATCTCCACACGTCTGAAATTTCAGGAGAGCGAAATTTCAAGGGGATGAAATTTCAGGGAGCGATATTTCAAGAGGCCGAAATTTCAGGAGACCGAATTTCTGGACAGTTTGACCAAGCGTTGACTAGCATGCATTGTCCTCCTTTGATTGCATTTTTGTGAGGGCTATCTCTGTTTGGGCAGGCCGCATTTTTGGGCACAGAAATCGATGCTAAACGTTCGTTGACTGTAGATAGGGCTGACTACAGGTGGGCTATTTGACCAGACTTTGACTGGGCTAAATTTGATTGTTTTGAGGGTTGTTTTATCTTGCTGTTTGGAGGCCGAAGTTGACTGATTTGCTCAGGGTCAAATCTGCCCTGGTTAGGGCTCTTTTGCTAATGTTATAAATTATCAGATTTGTAAATTGTATTCTCCCTTTGCTAAACTATTGAAGACTAAAAGAATATTTGATCAAGGGTTTCCCCACATTGGGGTTTGTCCCTCGCTGGTGCCACATCTCATGTCCTCTTGTCTTGCTTGTGTTCTACTGTTTGTGTTTATGTTCTATCTGCATTTTACTATAATGATGATGTGATTGCTAATCTGAATATTGATACTGGGCTAATACAGATTTTGAAGTAAAATTGCTCTAAAGCATAGACCATACTATTGTTGCCTAAAAAAAACTGTTTTCTCACACTGGGTTTTTCTGGGGACGTTTAGTCCAAAAATAAGTGTCCTTTGTGTGGTTGTCTAATTTATTTTTCAGTACTTGATCTATATATTGGTGTAGGCTGCAGTGTATTTGCCTTAATATTTTCTGCATAATTCTGAAAATAACTTGTTAAAATGAACAACACAAGTAGGTAATGTAAATCAATTTATTGCAGTAGGATTTCTGATTTGTTAGATTCAAAAATTTTCACATGGTATCAGAGGGATTGCAGATCAAGGAGGACTGAAGCCATTTGTGAAAGGACAGAGAAAAATATGTGCGTGAAGACAACTGTCCTGAGAGAGCGCAATTTCAGGCCAAGAGAGCAGAGGAGGGATGATGCAGTCACCAAGGGAGGCTCAGGCAAGGGCTTGCGTCAACCTGATTGGGTGACGTTGTGGCCGCAGAGGGCAGCGTAGTGGTTATTGGGCCAACGTGTAGACTATTGAGTCTCGGTTTTCTAGTTGCCGTGGCTAGAGGTGCAGCGCAGATTTCATCTGGAGTAGCTGGTGGGGTGCTGATTTTGTTGGTGCAGAACAATATCTAGTGGGGTAGAAGCAAAGTAGAGGGAATTAGTTCGTTAGAAGATTTCTTGCCAAGAAATCTAGATCCAATGCTGAGCATCCGCAAAGAGGGATCATAGAGGGGTGGTTCGATAGTGGTTGGCAAAAGGATTTTCGTGAAGGAAATTGAAATTCAGAGGGAGCTTGTTCCTTAAAGGATTTCTAGCGCCAAAGAAATCCAGATCCGAGTTTTGCTGGGGCAGCAGGGAAAGAGGGAGAAGAGAACCATTTTGACATTCATTTGAGTAGAGATGGCCATTAATGGACTGAGGGATAAGGACAGGTTGGATGGAGCATCCAACTTCGTCATCTGGACAGCCAGGATCCAGGCAGTTTTGGATAAAAATCGCATCAAGGATTATGCCTTGAGGATGGTTGTTGTTCCGGTTGTTGCTGATCCTCTCAAGAAGTACGAGGAG
>APFE031141389.1:0-24763 GCA_000404065.3 Pinus taeda
GAGAGAATGGTAAGAGAGGGAGAGGGAGACACAAAGATGGAGGGGGGAGAGAGAGAAGGAGAGAGGAAAGGAGATAGTGAGACAATTAGAGGGCAGAGAGAAAGAGATAGAGAGAGGGATGGGGGAAGAGAGAGGGAGCTAGGATAGAAAGGGAGGGAGAGGACTTGAGAGAGAGGAGGAGAAAGGGAAGGATAGAGAGATGGAGTTGAAGGGGAATAGAGGGAGGGAAGAAGAAATACATAGAGAGTAAGAAGTGGAGAGAGAGAGGGAGTGACAAGGGAGAGATGGAGAGAGAGTGTGTATGTTTAAGGGTGAGATAAAGAGACAAATAATGAGAGATAGAGATAAGGGGGAGATAAAGAGAGATAAGGAAAGAGGGAGGGTTATAGTAACTAAGAGAGAGAGAGAGAGAGAGAGAGAGTGATGGGGGAAGAGAGAAGGAGGTAGGAGAGAAAGGGAGAGTGAGGAAGAACAAGAGACAAGACTTGAGAGAGAGGAGGAGAGTGATGGAGGAAGAGAGAGGATTGGCGAGAAGAGAGAGAGAGAGAGAGAGAGAGAGAGAGAGAGAGAGAGAGATGGGGGAAGCGAGAGGGAGGTAGGAGAGAAACGGAAATATAGGAAGTACAAAAGAGAGGACTTGACAAAGAGGGATAGAGGAGGAGAGAGGGAGGGTAGAAGAAATACATAGAGAGTGAGAAGTGGAGGGAGAGAGGGAGTGATAAGGGAGATATGGAGAGAAAGTCTGTATGTTGGGGATGAGATAAAGAGATAAAGAAGGAGAGATGGAGACAATGGGGGAGAGAAGGAGAGAGGAGAGAGGGAGGGATATAGTAACAGAGTTGGAGGGTGAAGAGAGAGAGAGATGGGGGAGAAAGGAAGAGAGGGGAAGGAAGAGAGAGAGGATGCGAGAGAGTGGAGAGAGTGAGGGCAAGATAGATGGAGTTGTAGGGGGACATAGAGGGAGGTAAGAAGAAAGAAATAGAGAAAGAAAGGTGGAGATAGAGAGAGGGAATGATAAGGAAGATGGAGAGAGAGCGAGAGAGGACAAACGGCAGGGAAGAGAGATAGAAGCAGGGGAGAGGGAGAGAAGGGGAAGAGAGAGAGACAGAGTGAGAGAGTGAGAGAGAGAGAGGGAGAGGAGGAGGGAGGGATAGATAGATATACTGGAGAAAGAGAGTGTATGTTTTTGGGGTGATATAGAGAGAAAAAGGGGGATAGAGATATAGATAGAAAGTGAAGAAAGGGAAGAAGAGGGAGATGGAGAGAGGGACAAAAATATTGATAGATATGGTGAGAGAGTGTGTGTGTTTATGGGGGTGAGATAGAGAGACAAAGAAGGAGAGATGGAGGGAGATATATACAGATGGAGGGAGGAGAGAGAGAAGAAGATTTCTTACACTAGATGCACTGATTTTAGTGTAGATGGTTATTTCTAATCCTATTTGATTGCTTGCACTAGATGCATTGATTTTAGTGTAGATGTTGATTTCTAATGACATTTGATAGCTTGCACTAGATGAATTGATGTAAATATAAATGGTTTATAATTCTGTTTGATTGCTTGAACTAAATACATTGCTTTCAATATAGATGGTGATTTCTAATCCTTTTTTATTGCTTGCACTATATGGATTGATTTCAATGTAGATGCTGATTTCTAATAATATTTGATTGCTTACACTAGATGCATTGATTTCGATGTAGATGATTTCTAATCCTATTTGATTGCTTGCACTAAATGCATTTATTTCAATGTAGATGGTGATTTCTAATCCTATTTGATTGCTTTCACTAGATGCATTGATTTCAGATGTTGGTTTATAATCCTATTTTCTTACTTGCACTATATGCATTGATTTGAGTGTCAATGTTGATTTCTAATCCTATTTCATTACTTGCATTAGATGCATTGATTTCAGTGTAAATGTTCTTTTCATATCTTATTTAATTGCTTACGTTAGATGCATTGATTTTAGTCTAGATGTTGATTTTTGATTTGATATAATTGGATGTATGATGGTACATTAATTTTAAAGTAATTGGATTAAATTTTTTCATTGAATTTAGTGTACACAAAAAAATTACTGACAATGTACATTGATTTTTATGTTATAGTACTTCAACCTATTAATATTGGAGAGAAAGAGATAAAGGTATGATTTTTACTACAATAGCTCGAGCTAAAGATTTAAATGGTTTATAACTTAACCTGTACTTTTCATATAATAGATATGAAAAGATGACAAAAGGGTGACAATAAGAGTAGTAGAAGAAAATAGTTTTAGGTTAATCACAATGAAGGCTATTTGTAATTGGGTATATTCTTTTTATCCACATTTTATATCATTCAACACTTTTACATTGTCACTTTACATTCAAAAAATTTATTACATCATTTTTCATCATTAAAGTTATTAACAATATTTATTATCTCAACAAACATATGTAACTAAGAAAATTTAACATTAAAATTACTAGATTAATCTCAGACTTATTTAGCATATTTAAAAAGATTATATTAATATTAAATGAATTTACATAATATTGATAAAATTAATCATATGTTTGTTAGATTTTATTTGGCCGCACATGACTGAAACTAGCCTAGATCCATCGTAACTCTGGATCTATCAAGTGTCGAGAGGGATAAAATATCTCTAGGTGAAAAACTTTCCTCTAGTTTTGCACTCAAAAAAGAGGTTTTCACCTTGATATATTTGATCCCTCTCAGTTCTTTATAGATCCAAAGTTAAGATGGATCTAAGATGGTATATGTAACAACCCTAGTGAAAATTCCATGTAATAAAAGTTAACAAAGGAAAAATATGACCACTCTTAAGGGACACGTATTCCAAGATGAATTTTGGGCAAAGATATCCTAGTGGGCATCACTAGATGTGTTTATGGCTAAATGAAATTGGCAAAGGCAAAGGCATTAAAAGGAAAAAAGGAATTTTATCACATTTATTTATAAAAATAAAGGAAATTAGGAGAAAAGTAAGGTGAAAGGTCACACGTTGCATGTGATGAGGAAATTGAAGGAAAATAATGGAAAATGAAGAAAATAGAAGCCTCATTCATAAAAAGGCTTCTGAGGATCAGTTGGCAAGCTCTTGGCTCAAGTTTTTTCTCAGGTTTTTATATGGAGCAAGGAAAGGAAGAGTAGGATTAATTAGCTTCAACAGGAATACTTGTAGGTAACATATTGCATGTGTGATTTCCTTGCTAGTTTTGACATGCATGGCTTGGCATGTTGGTGTATCATTCTCTTGCTTTCGGTGGCAAGGTTTTGTCGAGTTATGACAGTGGTTCTCAACCTAGCCTTGCCTTTTTCTGAGTGCCATGGTGTGTTGGGATGTTGATCTTAGTTTTGAGCTTTGGAATTGTAGGATGGATTTCGGAATCCGGGGCAAAGGTGGTCTCAATGTTCATTCTCAAAAGGCCTCAGATTCCCTTAACTAGTTTTGGCAAGATACATAGTAAAACCTGAGGGAGGAGTCATGATTTAGGGCCTAGTGATTCGGTGTGTATTGCGGTAAAGCCTGAGAGGCTGGTGTCTCGGTTTAGGGCCTAGTGATCTGGGATTAGATTGCGGTAAAGCTTGAGAGACAAGGAGAAGAAAAATTCCTCAAGGATAGTGATGGATTCCAGATGGCATTCCAAGTTTGGTTCAGTTTTGTGATCGGAGCACTGGTTTTGGTGTGATCACAGCTTGGTGAGGGTGGAGGTGGTTTAACCTCTATATTCCCTTGGTTGTTTTTGGATTGGTTTATCCATGAGATCCCACATTCATTCTTGGAATATGGCACTAGGGTGACTAGCTAAAAGAAATATTTGGTTCAACCATGTCTACGGTTAGGTGGTACATGGAAGTCCTAAACTTGGTTGGATTTTCCTATGATTAATGAAAGCTACGTTATCTTTCTTTTGGATTTAATGGTTTTTATATCTATGATATTTACATGGTTTTATGTTGGTTATAAGCATGATTAACTGACTGGTTCATGTCATGGTTATTTCATGTATTTAATTGTGAATGTTAAATTGATGGATACAAGATCTAATTGATGTTATAACAGTTCAATGGAGAAGGCGGTGATCCTTCTTGTCATGTTTCATAAGTGTTTTCAGTCATTCGTGCTCTGTCGTGTATCCTAGACTTGTAGGTTGCATTGATGCCAAGTATTTGAGAGAATGTCAGTCTATGTTGTGGATGGTCGGGCTTAGTCCTGAGGTTTATTTCTGGTTTATTAGCTTTTTCATCTTGTCTTTAATGGATTTTGGAAGTTATAACAAGTTTTGGGCAGTGACCAGAATTCTCGGCTAGAAAAGTGTCATGAATTTTGCGGATGCTGGCACATGTATGCTAGGAAAAGTCACTAAACACTAGCTTCTAGACATGTCAGAGCGTCCAGAGGTCCCTAGACACTAGCATACCAATAGCATGAGAGCATCCATAGGTTAATACGCATAAAAACTAAGTGGGACCCATGGGTAAAATGCCTGAGTAGCTGGGATGTCTCCTGGGAGTGTTGTTGCTAATGTGGAAGGTATGGTTGATGTGATTTCCATTGATTCCATTTACTTAAGGTCACCAAGGAGGTTGAATCATATCATAGTAGTGTCTCGTTGTATGTGTACCTCGGTTGGTCGGTTACTTGGGTAGAAGTGAGAGGAGGGTGATTACAGAGTGGTATTAGACTGTGGTCGTGCTCTCCTTGGGTGAATTTGTTTGCCATGCATACATGTCGGTGCTTGTAGTCCATGTGCTTAGTGCATTTACATGGTGTTTATCATGGTTGTAGTGATGTCTCCATGTGAAGGTTGATGGTGTTGTTGTGGGATGCGCCATCATGAGTGTATGTGTGTACATGCATTTGTTATGCATGTCGATGTCTATATGTTGTTATACATGCATTTTCATGGTGAAGGGTGTCATGCATGAGGTCATTATATGAAATTAGGTCATCATGAGGCTATTGGTTGTTATGATGCTTGGTTGAGATTGAGTACGAGATGCATACCATCAAGGTGAATTTGCAGCTTTGGACCTTGAGGCAAGGGCATTTCATCATATAGGTTTGTATGTTGGGAATGCATGTATGTAGGTTAATGATTATTATATGCATTATTTTAGGTGTATGCCTTTCATTCTATTGATGTTATGGTTACATACATGATAGATGCTAGTAGATTAGTGTAGTCATACGCATGTGTCGGATAGTCATGAATGATAGTAACCTGTGGTTGGATGCATTGCAATTGTTGTTTTAGGTTAGACAACCTGATGATTATGTTATATATTGTTTATGAGTATGTAATAGGTTAAGTTGTTGTTGTTATATGAAAGCTAGATTGATGATTAGGTTATATGTTGTTCATGAGCATGATGGTAACTTCTTGTTGTTATATGACAATTAGCTTGACAATTAGGTTATATGTTGTTGATGACCATGACAGGTAACCTGTTGTTATATGTTAGTAACCTGATGATTAGGGTTATTGCATTTAAGATATTGATCTTATATGTATTGTGTTAACCTGGATTGGCCTATGCAGATGGTTATGGTTACGATATTTAGGTATGAGCCGACATATTTGTGATATGGTCTTGTACTAATCTAGATTGACTTTACATATGTGGTTGTTATGTATGAACGATAATTGTTTATAAGTTTATGACGTGAACATGTTAGTTAGTGACTATTATGGATATCATGATCTTATTTGTGTTTGAGCTGATGTTTTGTGAAGTTATATTGTGCTAACTAGATTTATTGTAGATATTAGTCTTTCGGATTAATCACATTGTTAGAATTTGGTTAACGTTTCGAACAAATTAATGTGGTTCATCCTTAGGACAAGGATAGCCTCCCCTGAGATACATTAAGGTATGAGATTGCTTATGTCATCTAATTTGTGCTTGAATGCTTTACTATGTCATTTATTTGGTGTTTAAGTGTTTGGTGTCTATTATGTCATCTATCTGTTGTCTGAATGTTTGATTACTTGAATGATATGAGTATGTGTCTATACGATATCTTGCCAAAATGATCTTGTTTTAATATGGTTGTACTAATACATATGTATTCAGACAAATAATATATACTTGAGTGTAAGTAGGTGATAATTTTTGTAGATTTTCTTGTAGATTCAGAGCTCATGTAATGTACTAAAACACAGACAATAATCTACTCTACTCTTTAATAGCGGAAACCAATAGATCGATGAAAACAATAATCAACAAGAGGAAGATAATTAATGGCACATAACACAATAATTTCTTTGGGGAAAGCCACTGCTCAAAACCCTGACTATCTATTGCATTAATCAGAAATCTAAGTGAAAATACAAAGCTTGTTCTCACCAGAACAATTCCTGCACAAGAATGATCAACTCTCTGCCTCACAAGCTTTCTCTGGCCAACACTTAGCCAATTATGCTGCCTGTCAAGCCCCTATTTCCTTGTGCAATTTCCATGAGGATTAGCCCATATTTAATTGGGAAATCCTTCCTCCATAATTGCGCAATCCAAAACTACGTCATTCTATGATTGCATTCATGACATGTACAACTTGGATCATCATACAATTGACATTACACTGTCCTTGCACTCTAGTCTCAACCGGGTCTTTCTCTGAACTGACATGCATGATTTTCTCATGAGGGAATCTTCAGTTAGCTGTAGAGTAGCACCTGAGGATGCACCAGTGCACCAACTCACCATTAGACCTCTACTAGTTCCTCCAACAGTTAGAACTAGTTTAACTATCTATAACTCAGTTAAACTGAGTTATCTAATTATGACTCAAATAAAATTATCCTAGACCCCTAAAATTTAAGGAGAACATATACATGACTTCAGAAATACTTCCAACTTGAATTCCTAGGCTAATTAAGTCAATTAAACTTAATTAACTATTACAATTTGTATGAGAATAAAATTCTATAATTCATTGTTTAAATTTGAGGACAAATTAAACTGGAATTTCTTGTTGCCATTTCTCAACACTCCTCTGTGGGAATATACTCCAGAAAAATAATCCGCCTTAATACACAATGTCAAAGTGATGATATCGAATATCAATATGCATGGACTGATCATGAAAAAATGGATTTTTAGAGTTTGATATAACTCTGATTATCTCAGTAAATCATAGTTCGATCCATCTAATGATCAAACAAACCAACCAAAATCTTCCTCATCTAGATGGCCTCACATGCATCTTGACTAGTTGCCATGTACTCTACATCTGCCGAATCGAGTGCAACCAATCTTTGTTTCCTACTATACTAAGAAACAACTGCTTACCCAATACTGACAATCCCTCCTTATTTTCTCTTCCTGTCGAATGGACTCCCAACCCAATCTTCATCGGTGAAGCCTTGATGCTTCACATGCTTTGTCTATCTGTACCACAATCCATACTTAGTAGTGCCTTCGAGGTATCTCAACAAATTCTTTGTCACCTTCCAATACAACTTGGCAGGCCTGACCATTGCTTGAATAAGTTGGTTAACTGCATAGCACATATCCGGTCATGTGTTCACCAAATACATGAGTGAACCCACAAGTTTCCTATAAATAGTTGCTTCCACTACTTCCCCTGAAGTAGCATCCTCTTTCCTCAAGTTACCTGCTAGAGGAGTCTCCATGGGATTGTTGCTCTCCGTGCGGAACCTCCTGAGTATCTCATTGGCATACTTTCCCTGAGACACAAACAATTCCCCATCACCCTGCCATACTTCCATGCCCAAAAAGTAATGCATGAGCCCCATGTCCTTCATCTCAAACTCTCTTGCAAGATCCTCCTTGAAATACTTGATCAATTGATCATCACCTATCAGGATCAAATCATTAACATATAACACAATTATCAACAATTTACCTTCCACCACTACGCGGTACATGTTCTCATCCGCTTCACTCTTAGTGAAGCCCAACTTGCTGAAGTAGCTATCAATCCTGGTGTACCAAGCATGAGGTGCTTGCTTCAGCCCATAAAACAGTCTCTTGAGTCGGCACACATGCAAATCATGGTCAAATGTCTCAAAACCTTCATGTTTCTCTATGTACACCTCTTCTTCAATCATGCCATTAAGGAAGCTTGTCTTTACATCCATCTAATGTATCTTCCAACCCATCTGCATTGATAGTGCCAATATTGATTTGATCGATGAGTACCTTGCAACATGAGTAAAGATATCATCATAGTCAATCCCCTTTACATGTGAAAAGCCACTGGCCACAAAATTGGCGTTATGCTTCTCCACACTACCATTTGCAACTTACTTTACCTTGAAAATCCATTGGGAGCTCACCACTAACTTGTCCTCTAGTCCCAGGACCACATCCCAAACAATGTTACAAACTATGGAGTCATACTCCTATTCCGTGGCATCAACCCAAACCGATTGTTGCACTGCCTTCTCAAAGGAAGATGGATCTGTCTCAACACATTGGCTCATAAGAGACATGCATCCAATGTACCTCTCAGGTGACCTCCTCTGCCTGCGCAAAGATGTGGGTGCTCCCACATTCTCCCCTGCATCTTTCAATAACCTTTCAGCCTCTTTGGTGTGCTTTCTCCCATCTTTGGAAGAATCTGCTTGAGTGGATGTCTCCACTCCCATATCCTCTGCAAGTGGCTGCTCCACATCAATCTGAGGCTTCTAAATCTTAGGTGATAAAAGTTCCTCAATCACATGTAGTTGTAGTTCCCTCTCAAGGGAAACTTGCATGGCCTTCTCCTCATCGAATCTGACATCTCTGAAAACCACTATCATCTTGCTGGTCAGGAAGTACACCCAATAGTCGTGAGGTTTATCAGTGTACCCACAAATATCCCCAACTCTGTAGTTGCTCAAGATTTTTCCGTGCATCTTTGGTCACATGGAAATATATTGATGACCCAAAAATTTTGAAGTCACCAACAATTGGCCTCTTATCAGAGAAAGCCTCCTCTGGTGTTTTCATCCCAAGTATCTAATGTGGGCTTCTGTTATGCAGATAAACAACTGCGTTACATGCCTTAGCCCACAAGTGTAGTGGTAGTCCATGATCATGCAACATCACCTGTGTTGCCCCTAAAATACTTCTGTTCTTCCTCTCGACCACCCCTATCTGTTGTGGGTTATGGGGTGTCGTCAACTCTCGTTTAATCTGTTCTACAGCACATAAGTTCTTAAACTCATTTGAGACATACTCGCCACCATTAACACTCCTCAGATATTTAATATTCTTGCCAGAATCTTTCTCAACCAATGCTTTAAATTCAAAAAATTTGTGAAAGTTTGATCCTTCTTCTGCATGAAAAATATCAAACATTTACGAGAAAAGTCATCAAAAAATATAACATAATACCTGTGTCTGGCCATGGATGCTGTCAATAATGGTCCACACACATATAATGGACTCACTCTAAAATCACCTATGCTCGACTATCTCTGTCGTGAAAGGAAGCCTTGGTGTATTTTCCCAAAGTAGACCCCTTACATGTATTAACTTGCTCTAATGTACCTTTGGGAATCTCGGTAGAAATCTATTGCATGATTTTCAAAGCCCCATGGTGCAAGTGACCCAATCGCCTGTGCCACAACTCGCCAATGTCTCAACTCTACACCATCTTTGCTTTCGTGCTCAAAGCAACACAATCCTCTGCCTCCAACTTATAAATATTATTAACTCAAATCCCTATCTTCTTTACCTGACTGGTGGCTGTGTCAAAGGAACACCTTTCCATTGCTAAAGGCCACATTATAGCCCTATCCTCCAACATGGTGACTCATACTAAGTTCTTCTTCAACCTGAGCACATACATAATATATCTCAAGTTAAGAGAATCACCATGCTCTCTCTGAAAAGTAACCTTGCCCAATCCAGTAGCACTATACCTCCCATCGTCACCCATCTAGATATGCATTGTAAATCCTTCTCATCTAGGTCACTGAACAACTCCTTGTCACCAGCCATGTGGAATGAAGATCCACTATCACGGTACCATACACTACCCATCATTGATAACACCATGAACATAATGAGAATAAAGTCCAATTTGAATTGAGAGGCCAAAGCCTCACCCACGGCTCCTCCTAAGGACTTCTTCTTGGACTTCTTGAGTAGACAATTTGTAGCAAAATGTCCCATCTCATGAAAATGAAAGCACTTAACTTGCAACATGTATTTCTTCTTACCTCCATGGCAAGAATTCTATTTGGAATGGGATGCCTCCCTTTCACCTTATTTTCCTTACCCTCTAAGGCACAATTTTCCTCATCATTATTATTTGATGAGGAACCATCTCTGGTTTTCCTCTTGATCTCCTCCTGCATCAAATCTTACCACAGTCATTCCCAATCTAGCAGCTTCTCCCTCCCATTCACAAAGTCCTATTATCTATTCAAACTCTTGGGAAGGCTTAGGAGAGCTAGGCTCACCATATCATCCTCATCAATGGTTATTCCAACACTTCCAAGCTCATCATGATAGTGAGTGAACTTGGTCAAGTACTTTGGAATGGTCTCGCCTTTCTCCATCTTGATTTTTTGAAGTTTATCTTTCAGTGCCAACTTCCTATGGTCATTATTGCTTTGGAACAGATCCATCAATGCTTTCCACATAGCATACAAAGTTTCATTCCCATGGAGACTTGAGACAATGTGGTCTCGAACTCCCTCAAGGATTATCTGCCTCGCCTTCGCCACACACATTTTCCATTCAGCCAGGTTCTATGTATCCAATGTCGCTAGCCTAGGAATGTATTGATCAATGAATTCCTTGAGGCCATTATCTTCTAATTCTCCCTCCATCATGTCCTTCCAGGATATATAATTTGAGCTACCTTCCAAGGAATACTCGAGCCTCAAACTGTAGAAATCCATCTATTTCTCCTGAAGTATGTATTGCAAATTCGAATTTCACCTGTAACCCCAAACTCAAAACTTTGAAATTTTGTATACTGTCTTCAACTCTGATACCATGTAGATTTTCCTATAGATTCACAACTCATGTAATGTACTAAAAAAAAGACAAGAATCTACTCTACTCTTTAACAACAAAAACCAATAAATCGATGAAAAAAATCAGCAAGAGGAAGATAATCAATGACACATAAAACAATAACTTCTTTGGGAAAATCCATTACTCAAAACCCCAACTATCTATTGAATTAATTAGAAATATAAGTGAAAATACAAAGTTTTTTCTCACTAGAACAATTCCTGCACAATTATGATCAACTCTCTACCTCACAAGCCTGCTCTGGCTGATACTTAGCCAATTTTGTTGCCTGCCAAGCCACTGTTTCCTTGCACAATTCCTCTGAGGATTAGCCCATATTTAATTGGGAAATCCTTCCTCCATAACTACACAATCCAAAACTAGGTCATTCTCTGATTACATGCATGACCTATACAACTTAGATCATCATACAACCAATAATACACCGTCCTTGCACTCTAGTCTCAACTGGGTCTTTCTCTGAATTGACATGCATGAGTTTCTCATGAGGGAATCTTCAGTTAGCTACAAAGTATCACCCAAGGATGCACTAGTGCATCAACTCACTACTAGACCTCTATTAGTTCCTTCAATAGTTAGAACTAGTTTAACTGTCTGTAACTTAGTCAAACTAAGTTATCTAATTACAACTCAAATAAACTCATCTTGGACCCCTAAAATTTAGGGAGAACATATACATGAATACAAAAAGGCTTCCAACTCAACATTCCTAATATAATTAAGTCAATTAAACTTAATTAACTATTTACAAGTTGCTATGAGAATAGAATTCGATTTTAATTCATAGTTTAAATTCAAGGACAAATTAAACTGGAATTTCTTGTTGTCATTTCTCAACAGTTGTAGCATTATGTATCATGACTTATGAATGTGAGTTGATTGTTGATTCGCATGATTGTTAGACTTGGTAAAGGTTTATTTTATATTAATAGATATGTTGTCTTGATCTTTGGAACATATGATCAACATGTGTGAAAATTTGCAGGGAAAAATTCTTTGTATTAGCTTGACAAGGTAATAGTTGATGTATTTATATAACTAACAGTTGGGTGATGTGACAGTGCATAGTAAGACTCAATTGCAACAAGGAAAAGGTAAAAGAAAGGAATTGGGTGAAAAAAAATCCTTTGGCTATGTTTGAAAATTGCAATTCCAAACGAATGAGTGCTTTGCATACAGGAAGATTTCTTAACCTTGAATTTGTCTTACATTAGGAGGATGTGTGTTATATTCATAAATATGTATTTGATAGGTATAACAACTTTTTCTACTTAAGGATGGATTTTTCAAGGTAATTGGATCCCCTTGAGAGATGGTGTGGATGTGTTAGTTGCAAACAACGTGTTTGGCACAACAATGTAAGGAAACCAGAGTATTGTTATGTTTACTTATGCACTAACAATTATGTGTTTATGGCAATATGATGCAAGGAGTTACATGACAAGAGAGGTTGCCGTGAAATCTTGAAGAAGGCTCTGGTTGAGCTTTCCTTGGGAACCATGGGGATTGAGTCATGGTGTCTGATTTCCAGTCTTGTGCTTTTAGTCTTTTGAGAATTGTTGAGCTTGATTTGGGATTTTGTTTATGTATGGTGCAAGGCCTTTCCTCTTTGTTGTGGTGTCGTGTTGTTATTGGTTTTCATAGTTTTCTTCTTATTTGCTTCTTGTCTTTCATTTTGTGTTTTGAGTATTGCGAATTGGTTTGCGAAAGAGGAAATTTAATGGATCTCAGGGAGAGCTGTGTGGTACCCAATAGGTAATGTAAGACACGGATGAAGCTCAGTGCATGAGTAAGCGCAACAGAAGGTAAGATTATGACAATTGGTTAGATTGGTTCAGTCCATTGGTGTGAATGGACGGTGGAAGTATAGTCATGAGAAAGGTAACAAGAAAGGTGAAGTAAATGGATATGAGGCATCATATTCCTTGGCTATGTTGGGAACAATTGTTCTCAATTTTGTGCACAGATAAAGGGAGTTTTCTTAACCTTGATCTTATGCTATCTGGTAATTATGTTATGATCTTGATTATGTTGATGTTTATATACATATGTATGTGTGTATGTATATCATTGTTTTACAACATCATGATTGTTTTATGCTAATGTTTATGTATATATATGGATGTATCTATGTATCTATGTCACTGTCCGACATGGTTGTCAGATTCTTGTGGAGGAATGATTGCTTATGCAGGTGAATGACATGAAAAGAGTCTCGGTTTATGAGGAATCAAGTGGGAAGAGTAGCCTGGTAGATCTCTGAGGTTCGTATCGTGTGGATATGAATTGATATTATGCGATTATACTATTTCTATGTTTATGTTATGGATAGGCTAATGTTGAGAGATACATCAGCAGAATGAAAACAATGTGATGCGTGACATACTAGGATAAGCATAGATGGCAGAAAAAAACTGGAAGCAAGGTTGTTTGGTAAAGACATTGTGGTTTTGGATGTGTGGTATTATTGTTGTGCATATGTTGTACATGTTGCATCTGTGATGTTGTGCGCATGCAGTGTTGTGTATATATAGTGTGTGTACATGTCGTTGATGCAATGTTATGTACAAGGTGGTACAGATAGTGTTGTGTGAATGTTGCATATGCAGTGTTGGGTAGAGATGGTGCTATGTACAAGTTGGATATGCAGTGTTGTGTACATATTGTACTATCCGCATGATGGATATGCAGTGTTGTGTGTATATGGTGATGTGCGCATGTTGGATATGCAATGTTGTGTACATAGGGTGCTATGTACATGTTGTATATGCAATTCTATGTACATATGGTGTTGTGTGCATGTTGTACATATGGTGGTGTGTGTGTGTTTGTACAAGTGATGCTATGAGCATGTGGTGTCATGTACATGTTTTACATGTGGTGTTGTGTGCATGTGGTGTTGTGTACATGTCGTGCATGTGATTATGTGTACATGTGGTGTTGTGTACATGTCATCCATGTGGTACTATGTACACGTGGTATTGTCTACACATTGTAGAGGTGGTGCAGTGTACATGTGGCAATGTGTAGACGTTGTGTAGGTGGTGTCGTGTACATGCGATGTTGTGCACATGTTGCATAGGTGGTACAATGTACAAGTGGTACTATGTACATGTTGTACATATGGCATTGGTGTATGTGTGGTATTGTGTGCATGTTATACGTGTTGTGTTGAGGGCATACGGTAACTATGTATGCACATTGTATAGTCGGGGTAACATGACACGTGTATTCGTTATGTTGTACTTTGTGTACGTATATGTCTTGTGTTTTACATCAGCTGTAGGTGTATGTATTGTGTGGTGATGCATATTGGGTCTAGGAATATGTATTGTGTTGTGTTTTACACTAGATGTAGGTATATGCGTTGTTTGTCAGGTCTAGGTGCATGTATTGCATGGTGTTGTATGTCATGTGTAGTTGTATATGTGTGATGCACACTATGTGTATGTGCACATGGTTGAGGAGAAGGCATTGGATGTTTGTTAGGTGTCGCAACCGATCCAATGTGTGTTGGAATAAGGAAAAAGGTAGAAGTAGAATAAGTATCAATATTTTATTTCAGTTTTATTATGCATGTGATTTATGATTCAGGTCTATGATGATTACATGTGGTCTATGACTCTGGCTTATTATGGTTACATGTGATTTATGATTTTGATCTATGATGGTTGTGCTTTGAGATAACCTAATGTGATATGTTTATACATGATGATTTGGTCAAATATGCTAGTTTGACTTGTTGTGATAGGAAGTAAACAAGATTGCAAGTGTACCTTATTGATGAGCTACCAATGAGGTATGATGTGAATTTATTTCGATTTATTTTAAATCTAATGGAAGGTGTGTTCTTGGTACAGGAAGCATGAAAATGCTCATTTGGGTGGTTGAAATCAACTGCAAGAATTATTAGCAACGACAAAAGTAATTGGAACATGCAACAATATGTTGGTAAAGCACTTCAGGGGCAGGGCCATTATGGGACACTGGTACCCAATAGTGTCCATTGGTTTCCATGAGCATGCTAAGATTGGTATGATGGTTTTGAGGCAGGAATATGCCTTGGTTGTTTGATCTTCCGATGCGAGGAAGCCTTGCCAAGGGATGGATCACCCAGGATAAGGGATTTCACGGGACTTGGAAGATGAATGACTGCACAGAAGGGGGTGACCAGATTTCCCGATGGACTGTGTAGCAGAGAAGGGAAGGTTAGGGATGGATTTGTTTTGGTCATTAGCATTCCTAGATGGAATCAGATGCACATTGGGAGTGCACCCTGGAACAATGAGCCAGTAAATGTTCACTAAGGGGACATGTAGCGTGAGATTATAGCGTTAGACATTCGATGCAACTTTGACTGTGGCAGTGGATTCTGGACTTCCTGGGAAGTAGGTAAATCCTGGTACTACTTTTGACGGTGGAGGTGTGAGCCTCTGGATTCCCTTAATTGATTGATATGGGCATCGTATCCTCTTATTTTCTAGTTTATAAAATGTGCATGTGTGTATATTTGGTTATTGTAAATACCATAATGAGCTACGTTATAAAGCTTCAGTAAGCAGTATGATTGTTATTTGGTCATGTTGTCATGTTGTTTTGCTTTTGAGCAGGTCTTTCATTATAAACACTGCAACGAGCTAAGTTATAAAGCTCCATGGATAGTATGTTTTCTTTTCAGTGGTTTTGCTCAGGTCATGGTGTGGTTTAACACCGAGGATGGTGTTCCTCAAGGGAGAGGGTTTTGTAACAACCCTGATGAAAATTCCATGTAATAAAAGTTAACAAAGGCAAAATAAGACCACAGGTAAGGGAACTGTATTCCAAGATTAATGTTGGGCAAAGATATCCTAGTGGGAA
Source organism: Pinus taeda (assembly GCA_000404065.3). Lineage (NCBI taxonomy): Eukaryota > Viridiplantae > Streptophyta > Pinopsida > Pinales > Pinaceae > Pinus > Pinus taeda. The sequence goes on from APFE031141389.1 coordinate 15,878, forward strand.
TCATTGGATGTGTTTATGGCTAAAGGAAATTGGCAAATCTATTAAAAGGCAAAAAGAAATTTTTGGCACATTTATTTATGAAAATAAAGGAAATTAGGAGAAAAGTAAGGTGAAAGGTCACGGGTTGCATGTGATGAGGAAATTGAAGGAAAATAATGGAAAATGAAGAAAATAAAGGTGTCATTGATAAAAAGGCTTTTGAGGATCAGTTGGAAAGCTCTTGGCTCAAGTTTTTTCTCATGTTTTTATTTGGAGTAAGGAAAGTAAAAGCAAGTAAAGGAAGGACAAGGAAAGGAAAGGAAAGGAAAGATCAAGCAAGGAAGAGCAAGATCAAGCAACTTCAGTAGAAATACTTGTAGGCAACATATTGCATGTGTGATTTCCTAGCTGGTTTTGACATGCATGAATTTTCATGTTGGTGTATGGTTCTCTTGATGTCGGTGGCATGGTTTTTCCAGGTTATGACAGTGGTTCTTTGCCTAGCCTTTCCTTTTTCCAGATGCCATGGTGTGTTAGGATGTTGATCTCGGTTTTGAGCTTTGGAATTGTTAAATGGATTTTAGAATTCGGGGCAGAGGTGATCTCAAGGTTCATTCCCAAAGGCCTAGGAATCCCTTGACCGGTTTTGGTGGGATACACAGTAAATCCTAAGGGAGGATTCTCGCTCTAGGGCTTAGTGATCTGGTGTGGATTGTGGTAAAGCCTGAGAGGCTGGTGTCTCGGTTTAGGGCTTAATGGTCTAGGATTGGATTGCGATAAATCCTGAGAGATAGGGAGACAAAAAAATCCTCAAGGATAGTGATGGATTCCTGATGGAATTCCAAGTTCAATTCGATTTTGTGATCAGAGCATTGTTTTGCTGTGATCACGATTTGGTGAGGGTGGAGGTGGTTTAAACTCTGGATTCCCTTGGTTGTTTTTGAATTATTTTATCGATAAGATCCCACATTCATGCTTGGAATATGGCACGAGGGTGACTAGCTGAAAGAAAGATTTGGTTCAGCCATGTCTACGGTCAAGTGGTATGTGGAAGCCCCATACCTGGTCGAATTTGCCTATGATTAATGAAAGCTAAGTTCTCTTTATTTTCACTTGTTCATATGTGGATTTAATGGTTGTTATATCTCTATTATTTACATGGTTCTATGTTTGTTATAAGCATGGTTAATTGACTGGTTCATGTCATGGTTATTTCATGTATTTACTTGTCAATGTTAAATTGATGGATGTAAGACCTAGTTCAATGGAGAAGGTGGTGATCCTTATTGTCATGTTTCATACGTGTTTTAAGTCATTCATTCTATCTTGTATCCTAGACATGTAGGTTGCATTGATGCCAAGTGTTTGACATAATGTCAGTCCCGGTTGGTGATGGTTAAGCTTAGTACTGAGGTTGATTTCTGGTTTATTAGCTTTTTCATCATGTCTTTGATGGATTCTGGAAGTTATAAGAAGTTCTAGGTAGTGGCCGAAATTATGGGCTAGAAAGGTGCCATGAATTCTACAGACTTTGGCATAGGTCTACTGGGAAAAGTCCCTGGATGCTGGCTTACAAGCTCATGAGAGCGTTCAGAGGTTAAGATGCATAAAAACTCAATGGGACCCAGGGGCAGGATACCTCAGTGGCTAGGATGCCTTCTGGGAGTGTTGTTGCTGATGTGGAAGGTATGGTTGATGTGTTTTCCATCGATTCCATTTCTTTAAGGTCACCAACGAGGTTGAATCATATCATAGTAGCCTCTCGTCACATGTTTACCCCAGTTGGTCGGTTACTTGGGTAAATGTGGGAGATATATAGACATTAGCCATATAAATTAAATGATGAGTAAATGTTTATATGCATCAAAACACTTACCTTATAATACATCTCACATTTCCAAAAAAAAAAAAAAAAATAACAAATCATAAAAAATTATATAAAACATAACTTTATTTTAAATTGTTATTAACTATAAAAATAGTTAATATATGAATTAAAAGACATACAAAAACCATGTAACAAGATTCCTAACCATGAATATTCACCCCATTTTACAATGGATAATTTAACTTGTAAATAGATTTTATTGCAATATCATAAGCCAATACCATGACTTACTAATACCACATCCCCAAAAAAACTATAACTTATATTCATATGACAATTTTTTAATTAATCAATTCAATTAAAGTGGTAGAAAATGCATAATTACTGTTGAGATAAATCTTAATCTTTAATCTATGATTACTATTAAGAATATTCTAGAATACTCCATGAAAGTTAAATTACCATCCACCTAATAATTATCCAATAATTAAATTGAGTTTATAAAATTCTTATAACTTAAAAATAAATAATAAATATATCGTATAATATAAAATAAAATATTCGAGCCTCGAGTATGCCCTAAAACTGCTTTTGCTTGGCTAAAAGTTCATCTTCCTCCGACTTAAGGAAAAGAGTTAACCGCCCAAGACCAAGAGGCATGTGATGCCCCTTACAGACCACCAACACGTTCGAGGTGGCCTGATCTTCCTTAAATAAGGGTGATCTTCCTTAAATAAGGGTGATGAATCAACCTGATCTTCCTTAAATAAGGGTGATCTTCCTTAAATAAGGGTGATGAATCAACCTGCATCTTACAGACCACCAAGGGTATTCGAGGTGGCGCGATTTTTCCTTAAATAACAGTGATGAGTCAACCTACATCTTACAGATCACCAACAGGTCATTCTAGTAGCGTGATTTTCCTTAAATGAGGGTGACTAGTCAACCTACATAAGCTGCTAAGAGTAAGAGATTGTTGTCTTCAATGTTAACTAAATTATGATAAATTTTCCCACCATATAAAAAAATATTAAATAAAATATTCATACTTTTATATATATACACTAATTTCTTTTATATTTATATAAATATAAATATATAAAGATAATATTTATATTATATAAAATTAAAATTAAAATTAATTGATATTTACACATACCCATCCTTTTACATATTTCAATATATAACAAATATATATGGTTAAGAAAAACGCTTAATTTATTTAACCACCTAACAGATTTCATTATCATGAACTTTGAAAATCCCTTTTCAAAATAAGAATTTTAATAAAGATTTCCAATTAAATTGAGCTTTGTACTAAATGACTCTTCTATATTAATAGTTTTTCATACTATAGTTTAATTAGTCAGATGAATTGCCCAGAAAGTTATGGAAGTTTTCGGTCGTATTTAGAGAAAATCAGGTAAGGATTTTTGTAAATCCAAGTTATAGTTGTTAGACTTCAAAATTTTAGGTGTCCTATACATTTTTGATGGTACTGAATCTATTTCCACCATCAAAAACATGATTCAAACACTACCTCTACAAGATATGAAATTTTTTGCCCAGATTCTAGCCACTTTTGACTCCTTTTTTCAATAAATGACACTTTTGACTCCTTTTTTCAATAAATGACTGAACTAAAAAATCAATAACTAAGCTCTTAACATACCAGTAAGTAACAATGTAGAATAAAACATTGAATCCAAAATACTACTAAACCAAAAACTCAATAACTAGGCTCTTCACAGGCCAGTGAGTAAGTAGTGTCAGATAAAACATTGAATCCAAAAAACTCCAACAATAAATATTAATAAAGGACTATCCTAGATGAACCAACCAAAAAGTGAATAACCATATTTTTCAACGGTCAGGTAACAACTTCCATACCACATTTTAAATCCGAAAACTTATGTCATACTTTGAATCCAAAAACCTAATATGTATCTGTCTGTTTCTGCTACATATCTGTGTACAAATACCTCAACTGCATACAAACAAATACCAAATAAACTCAACTGTATTCCATTCCGAGTACTGACAAACACTTTGGTATAATAAATTATTCCATTCTGAGTACTGATAAACACTTTGGTATAATAAATTATAAGTGAATAACCATATTTTTCAACTGTCAGGTAACAACTTCCATACCACATTTTAAATCTGAAAACTTAGGTCAGACTTTGAATCCAAAAACCTAATATGCATCTGTCTGTTTCTGCTACATTATCTGTGTACAAATACCTAAACTGCGTACAAACAAATACCAAATAAACTCAAATGTATTCTATTCCGAGTACTGACAAACACTTTGGTAAAATAAATTATACCATTCTGAGTAATGATAAACACTTTGGTATAATAAATTATGCAAAAACCATTTTGGTAGCTGTAATTTATAGGAGTTGTCTTTAGTGTGATTTTTTAGAGACTCTGACGGAATCCCACGGAAAAAATTGAGGTTAAATCTTGATTTGTATTATTTAAAATGATTTTTAACCGCATATTTGGATTCAACACCCTAAAAAATCTCTAGGAAGCTTTGATTCTGTGGAAATTAATTATCAAACTTGCGATTTCAATAAATTGCTGCCGGACTTCAGAGAAATTTGGCTGGAAAAACCCACCGGAAAATCCTCCAAAAAGTCTCACTAAAGACAACTGCTAATTTATATAGCTAGTTAGTTATTTTTATATTTTAGAAGCGGGAAGAAGCCATTATTTTATAAAGTTTGAGTGGGTTTAATGGTTAAGAGTATTATAAAGGGGATAGAGTATGTATACTTTCATAGATTTAATAATCAGCGTGTTATGGAGGTGGGTCACTTCTCCTACAACAAAGGGGTCTCATATACCAATTTGAAATTAAAATTGAATAATAATAATAATTAATATAAAAAAAGTACATACATTGTATAACTTAAAACACTGACAAAAAGTACAACAATAAAAAACATTTTTCAACTTATACATAATGTCTAAATATGTATACATATACATATGTGGATAAACATTACAAGTCAATAGACAGAAAAAGACCAAAAAAAACAGATAGTAACAAATATAGAGTTAATTGGTTATTTATTTATTAATATGATATTTTAGTGGTTAAAAGATCTTAATCTTAGTGGTTTGGTAAATAATTTAAACAACTAATGTATTCAAGTATTTGAAGGCATGTTGTAAGTGAATCATTTATGATATTTATGAAATAATTGGAGCTAGCATAAAAGTGACAACTAATATTTCAAAATTGGAGATTAATATTTTAAAAATAAATAATAATGATATAATAGTCAAAATAATCTTTAAAATTTACATTCTTCCACAAGCATATATATTGTGATATTATAAAAATTATATAATTAATAATAATTATATTAAATTTATTATATTACATATTTAATATATTCAAAAATTATATCGAATTTATATAATGTTTAATATAATATGTTAAAAAGTGTACATTATTTATAGAACTATACAATTTCATGTACATCAATGTTCATGTGAATGAGGATGCAATTATTTCATAAAAATAGTGCAATTGCTATTAACGTAAACAACATTCTTTATTAATAAAATAAATAAACAAAAATATATTAATGTTTTTAATAGTACATACAAAAAATTTCTCACTAATCTCTAATATAATTTAGTCCACCAAATTCCAGAGTAGCAAATATTTAAAAAAATTTCGTTGTTTAAATTATATTTTTGAATGTTAAATAAATAATTAATTATTTTTCTATATATATCTTCAAATAATTTATATAAATCTCTTGTTGAAATATTTTTGAAAAGTACAAGGTTTAAATTTTTTAATTACAGCTGACATTATTTTTTATGTAGAACATAATTTCTAAATTTTATTTTTATTTTAAAGGGGGTACGGAAGTACTGACAACTTTACACATCCCCAAGGGCAACAGAATAAGCCTTTTGGCTCAATCACACTGGGCTGTAGAATGAGCCTCTAGGCTCAATAACATGACGTTCCATAACCAGACCACAATTTAAGGGGATTGCCATTTTTTCATAAGAATTTGGTGAATTTTTTTTAGAAAAATTTAATTGTAGAAATGTTTAAATAATTTTGTCTCTTTAAAATTAAAAAATAAATTCAGCATTATAAAGAAACTTTGGGACACTAACCAAAATTCTGATACTTAACGACTATAACGGTATTTTCTGTCATATTTTCTCCAGAATTCCCATTATGTTTTGCTGGGCAAAATTATACCCGTTTGGACTACGCTTAACCTAAATAAGCATAAATACGTCTCGCTATCGAACAATACACCATCGACATGATTATGATTTATATGTTTATACTGCTGGATATTTACTCCTTGTCTTAAAATATCTGAAATATTGGAAAGCGAGAGCACAAGCAATAGCGACAGAGGTACGTCATTAAGTTGCAGGAAGAAAAAAAAATTGATCTGATTATACGGGATATAAGTTGCAGGAAGAAAAAATAAAATAATCTGATTATACAGGACATAAGTTGCAGGAAGAAAAAATAAATTCTGATTATACAGGACAGTTCTATTTTGGTTATACAGGACATCAATTGCAGGAAGAAAAAATAATTTGACTATATAAGAGATTGTTATTTTGATTGTGAATTCCGTAGATTTAACAGATCATTATAGATCCATTTTAAATACTGATATTTAATAAATTTAATATAGATTTTAATTTACCAGTAAATCAATTTACTGGTAAATTAATATTGATTATTAGTCCACAGTGGAGTGATGGGCCCAGCCCACGTGGTCCCACGCCAGCCCAACCTACGTGGACCTACATTAATAATGTGACTCGGATACAAAGCGATTGCAAATTGATTTTGGTTGTTGATTGGTAATTAATCCGGGGTACTTTGTTTTGGCTCTCCTTATGACACCTACCCTCCTCGAAGTTGATAAACCCTAAGTCACTTAATACACCTTTTCACTGCCGGTTCCCGCCTATTCTGTCATTTTTACCTTGCAAATTGTTCCGAGGTCTCGTTCTGGTTTTTGGCTCCGCCTCTGGTTTCTCTGTCTGTGGTGAAACCTTGTTGAGCTTCCGATGGTTTTATGGTAAAACTATGCTGTCTATCTCTGTTTAATCGTTACTGTGGGGGTCTGTGTACTCGCTTCAGTCTTTGTTGGTAAGTTACGGTTCCTCCACTGCGCATTCAGCTCATTTTTATGACTGTGTGAACGTTACGGGTTTTTCTCTTGTAAATACTGTCTGTTCTGGTCTTTATTTTAGTAAATTCGTGGTGAATGCTGGTAGTGAATGATATTTGGTTCGCTCAGTTGTCAAACGCACAGCTCGATGGTCTCCCAACTTGGTTCTTCTCCGGCGCTCGGCTCTGTAACTCAGGTAAGATTACGTTTCTTGCTATATTCCTTTGTATTTTGTTTGTGTTGGAACTAACGTTCCGCGGCCCCTCTTTGGACAGGGTCAATGCTTCGGTTCTATAGGCTTCTGGTTCCGGCCTGCTACAGGTATGGTCTCTTCACCTCAACCATACACAGGGTTTTCGATTTCTTTACAGCATTATGACCTCGTTTTCTCGTGCGAGGGTATTGTCTGGTTACAAACCCTAACCTTCGCCTTCTGTTGTGTTTGCAGGTGCGGCCGGTTCCCGTGGCTCCGCAAGGGTTACAGTCGATACCACCCGGGTAGCTCTGTCCTTGTTTCTCTTTCTTACAACGGTTTTTCGGTCTGAGTTGTATTTGTCTTCACCTGTTGTATGTTTGTTGTGTATCTGTCGAGTTTGAGTGTGTTGGGTTAACTCCAACCCGTAGCCGTGACTTGGAGGGTTTCTATGAGTCTTTTGTAACTCGGTTCGGGGAACCCTCGTTATACAGTTTATGTAATTTTGTTAAATAGGAATGCAATGTAATACTCAGCGACATATAAACTTGTTTATAGTTGGTTCTGGTGGCTTACCTGGTTGCTGTTGTGGGCAGTGTTTTAAAAACCGCTCACAAAAACCAGTTACCGGTCTGACCGGCCGGTTAGCAAGGCCGCCGGTCAGAACCGGCCTAAAAACCCGGTTTAACCTGCCCTTTCGCCCAAATCCAGCCCTAACCGGTGAAAAACCGCCGGGTATAGACGGAACCGGCGGTTTGGTAGCAAACCGGCGGTTCCGTCTAAACCGGCCGGTTTATGGCACGCCCACCGAAACTTAAGAAAAGTGGTTTGTTGTTTGTGGTTTAGGGGTTTTGGGGGGGAGGTAAAGGTGTTTCCCCTCCAAAAACACCCTCTCCTTTGCTATAAGAAACCCCTCTCACTCTCATTTGTCTCACACAACTAATTTGGAGTGTTTGTGAGTGTTTGCGAGTTTGTTTGTGAGCTTGGAGAGTGTTGAGTTTTTGTTGAAGTAGTCATCTTGGAGTTGGAGTTGGAGCTATTTTGGAGATAGTGTGTAGCTGTCAGTGGAGTTGCCATCTTCAAGAGGCGGCTAAGGAAGCTAGTTTGCATTTCCAGGTAAGGATTTGCACTTGAAAATTACTTATTTGACTGTTGTCCATGAATTAATTTTTTTTATGTGTTATAAACTTCTCACTTCTATGATCTACCATCCAGGGAGTCATCATGCCTCCAAAACCCAGAGATACTGCATGGGATCATTGTGATATGTTTGATGGCAAAATGATCTGCAAATATTGCCAAAAATCCATTCAAGGAGGGGGTATTAACAGGTTCAAGCAACACTTGGCTGGGATAGGAGGCCATGTAAAGCCATGTGGAGCACCAAATGAAATAATAAGGCATATTAGGGCAGAATATCTTCAGAAGTTTGAGACTCGAGTCATTGAACCAATAGAGAAGTTAGTGACTGCAAAGTTTGGGAGTAGAGACTCAACCAACTGAGTTTGAACTTTGATCATGATGACTGAGACTCATGAGAAGTTTCAACTTCAAGTGATAATGTTGATCACTATTATAGTATTACTATTATCATATATGTAGAGTCTAGACTGAAGTCTTGTAGTAGGCCACTGGCCCCATAGTTTGTAGGCTTTGTGTTTGCACTCTAGAGGCCATTTAGAGCCTCATTGCTTATGTAT
>APFE031141402.1:16298-33324 GCA_000404065.3 Pinus taeda
CGGAGGAACACCTGAGTGCGAAGACGGAGGTCGAAGAAAATAATTCACATGGGCACTCGAAGGACTCACAACCAAATCTGCGAGAAAATGGAGTGGAGTGATGTTGGCAGAGTGTGAAGGATGAACAGGTATGCAAACATGATCCTAAACATCATTGGGTGATGGTGGAACTATTGAATGAGAGGGAGGCAGACAGTCCGTTGAGACAATACCTGCTCCCACATGAGATTGCGCAGTTCCATCAACAAAGAAGGTTGAGCGAGGCTTGACATCAAGCTTTCTCTTGGGATGGTAAAATTTCTTAAGACAATACTTGAACCGGTCCCAGAGATAAGCAAACTTCATCTGGATCCTCGGAGCTTGAAACCGTAAGTCACGAAAATGCTACCAAAAATTAATAACGGATTCATGCGGAGCCCTTTGTTGTTGTAATAGTTTTCGGTCAAGATGGTCTGGATCAAAATGATAGAACATGTCTTTAATAAGATCATAGAAGTTCTCAAATGAGTGCACGGTGTTAGTCGGTAAGCTGAGCACCCAACGAAACGGAGATTCACGAAGTGTGAATGCAAGAAGCAAACCAACCTGTTTGTCTATAAACTCATCTTCCCAATGAATCATGGAAAGAAAGTTATGTACGTGCTTAGGCCAAGCCACTTCGCCTTCACCATCATACATGTGAGTGGAGAAGAAATAAAAAATCTTCCCCAAGATGAGACATCTTCACGATTCGAAAAGCACCTCGGGGGAAGAAGAATGTAAGACTCCATGGAAGATATGAGAAGGTTCAAAACTGGATGAGAGGACTCTACTTGTCATCAGGTCCTCCTTCTAGTGCCATGAATGTTGACGGTGCTGGACCTGCCAACATGTCAAGGGGATCTCCCTGGTAAGAAGTCCCTATTAGACCTTAGACCATTTGGTGTAGGAGTCCCAACAGTGGGTTGTAAGGTAATGCCTTGACCACGGTGTTGCACAAAGGCAAGTAGAATAACTCTGTCAGCAACAAGGGTGTGGCTAATGCAGTGAGTCAAGGAAGGTGTATGAGAGGTTCCAACACTTCAAAAGGGGGAGGAGGTGAAGGTGAGTTCCAGGTTGAAAGGGATTAGTCCCAACTCGGCTAGGAACACACAACACAAAGGACATGAATAGCTTCTGGCGAAGCAGTCCACTCGGATGTGACAGTCACACCATACAAGGTAAGATAACACATACAACACTCAAGGATCAGTCTGAGATGAGTGTGACAATTGTTATAGCAAGGTTCAAGTGAAATGTCTGTCTGATATCCGGTAAAGCAGTTGACATAGACGGTGACAAGATTAACAACATATGCAACACATTAACAACAAGATTCTTTTAGTTGCATGTGAATCAGTTCATACACAAGTACGTAAGTTAAACAACACATATCATTAAAGCAATTAGAGCAATACAACTACAATAACAACATATGCATGAAAATGTGATGGCTCTTATTATATAAAGAAGTGTAAGTCACAATCATACAATACATCCATGTAAGCCTGCTAGCCCCAACAATGAAATGTTACATCCACATCCACCTGCTCCTCCAAAGAGATGTACTAGCTCCATGCAGTGGAGAAGCCAAAACGCATTACAATATTGTCCAAGTCTTCTTCAAAATAGTCTTAGTAAAAGCTTGGCTGACCAAAAGCCTATACAATGAGTTATGAGGGACTATTTATAGCAAAGGGTAGGGTGACCCTTGACATTCCCCTTTGTGACCATTCAAATACCCTCATGACTCTTCACCTACTCTATGACTGTTACATCCACTCTTGACACTTGACTTACACTTGAAATGACTCAACATTACAATGCAAATGTACCCATGTGAATAATGGCTTGGACAAGCCAAACTAGACATCATTCAGACTTAAACAACCATAGAAGTCCAACTTCTCAACATCCTCATGCTGATCAACAATGACATATTGATGCCAAGATTGGTAGTCCTTGAGAGTGTCCGTGTGTTCTGATGTGACATCCGTCTAAAACCTGAACCTTGCCTCCATAGAATCTAGGTACACTACTCGGGCTCCCCTATCCAAGTCGTCTGTGAGCATGCACATCATTGTCTTTAGTGTGGCCGTACCAACAACATATTTGTGCATGATGTTTGCACTGATTGGCAAGTATGGGCTGGTGGCGATTCACATCAGCTTGTCGAAGTACGAGTCAAGCTCCTATTGGACCTGCTTCTTGGTCTTAGCCTGAGTGAGGGTCCCAAGTGATGGGATCACATGAGTGTGCATTATAACCTCCATGCTTTTGAATACTCATGCATGGGAAGCTTGTATGCTAGTGATGAGTGGTGGTAGGTCTTCATAGTTCTAGACCTGACTTTGGATACGTGTTTGCAGGTCGACGACATTGGCCTTCATCATCTTTGGCAAGTGAAGCGGGGTTTCCTTGTACTTCATTGTCCATGCTCATATGTTATCAACAACAATATGTATGTTCTTCAAGATGCGTACTCTTTTTTCACATCACTGCTGCCATCCATGGAGATGGATGACTACTATATGCACGGTACCAAACTTGGAGTACAATGCTTGCATAACTGTGTCCAAGGACAATACTTCATCGAGTATTTCCTTCTTCAGTTCAGCTCGGGCAGACATTGTCACCAAGTCTCCTCCCTGCTTGGCCACTTGTAGTTCCTTCACCATTCGCTCATTCTCAACTATAAGAAAACAAACATTCTAGCTAGTGGCTTTGGCATACACTCTAGTTTCATTAGCCAACGCAACTGGATGCTTGTGCACATTATTCATGATCACTTGCTCTTCAAATTGCATAGAGGATGTTTGGTCCTCTGGAGTCGGTACTCTCTAAGACTGCACAACTCTGTGATGAGATTCGTCAAAGGAGATGTTGTGCATCTCTGCTTCCGGTTGACCACCAAGGATCTCAGTGCCTCTTTGGTCATCCGAGACTTGATCATCATCTAGATGCATTGAAGTAGGTGAGTCAACCTCTCTTTGGTGAGGCATGAGGTTAGTGTCCTGTTCCAACTCCTGTTGCTCCATGTTTGCATCCAACTGTTCAAGAGCCTGTTCTATCTCATGAGCAAAGTCTTGCCCCTGCAAGGGTTCACCCTATTCACCTGATGCCAGTTGTTCAGAAGAATCAACTACTTGTACGAGCTCTGCTTCGTCTCTCTGCACGTGATGTGCCCATTGCTAAATCTGTTGCTTCTGTGCTTCCTTCTCTACTTGGCGCAACTCTTTTTCTTTTCGGAGTTGCTCCCTCAGCTCATGCAACTCCTTCTCTGCTTCTTCCATTCTCTTCTTATCTATCTGCCTTCAAGCGATTTGCTTGTCACGCTGCTGCCTCTTCTGTTGAATAGCCATGGCTGCTTGTTCTACAAGTGGATATGCTTGAAACTTGCAACTTTGTTCCTCCTCCATGTGGTCAACAATCTTTCTCTTCCCTTTGTCACACATAGGTATGCTTGGCTTTGTTATCTTTGCTGTTGCTGCTACTACTAGTGTTCTTCGTGATGCTGCTTCATGCTACTGTGTTAGCCACTCTAAGGTGAAATCAACATGTTCATTGGGTCTGGAGGAATTGTAGCAATACCTCCATGAGTCCTCCTCGGCCCAATGACATGACCCATGGATCAAATTGAATTGAACTCTCATGAAATGACCCTTCACAATGCAATGTGGGTCATATGGGTTGAAGCTTCAGAGGTCGAATGGGTACTTTTTCATCTGTTCAACTTCGACATCCACTTGCTTGATGCTCTAGATCTCATATAACCTGATCCGCAATGGAAGAGTTGGCCAAGGTGCCTTCTTCTTCTACTACATCCTAGCTATTAATCCTATTGAGATATGATACACTACTTCTTGCATGATAAGCACGTCCAAAGCAAACTTTGGCAGAACATGCGAAGGCTTCTCTGCACTGAACACTTGGATGAACGTGGCCTCCGGTGAGGCATACCAATCTGCAATGCCTAAAAATGCCTTCATCACTTCTTTTGACATGCAGGGTGGATCATGTTGGAATATAAACCTATGCATTGGGGTGACAAGATGGTCAGATAGCCGTATGATTACTCCTTTGAAGCTGCACTTGGACAATAACTTGAAATACGTGCTCACAACAGTCTCCACTGGTGACCATGCCTAGCCTAAGATCGGGAACTCATGTCGGGCACAGATTGCATCTAGAATGTAGGTGAACATATAAATCTCTACATGCATGCGTTCGGGGGACTGTCGAGCCTTCGTGATTTTCTCCTTCAGCTGATGAGCTAGTATGCCAGACCAATTGCATGGTATTCCTTCTCTAGCTAGTTGGTCTAGCATTACAACCCAACTCTGAGGGGAGGTCTCAATGCTTGCTTGGCCACTCAGTCAACATGCAAATATGACCAAGTATTTGTATGCCTTCCTCAATATCTTCGTCTTATAGATCTGATTGGGGGTCATCCTAAAACGAGCTGGCTCATTTACCCAATCCTTTAGAATGTCTTTGGTGTAGTCTCTGCTATTGGAAAATATGAATGGAGGAGTCATGATAATCATGGGCTCAGTCATCTAATACATCTCATTCTAATCTCATGCCCAGAAGGTTGCAAGCTTCATGCCACTGACACTGCTCAAGGTCATCGTCTTGGGGTCAATGTGAGAGACGATCAAGTGAATCATGTCCACGCATGGGAACGTGGGGTATCTACGGGAATTATGAATGTTCACATACACCTGAAGGTCTTCAAGGTCTTCCCAAAAGTACTTGCAAATGTTTCATTCACCTCTTGCCACTTCAGTTTGATGTCCTTGTCTAGATACAATTTCGTATCTTCATAGATCGACAAACCAGAGGACACCTGCTCAACTACTGCTCCAGCTGCCATACCACTAGTGTTTAGAGATCCTATTCTCTTGGAAGCTATTGAGACAGATGAACACCTGAAATATTTGGAGACAAGCAACATGCATGGCAAGGAATGTGTCAGTGAAAACAAAGAAAATCCGGGGAAGGACACAACACATACTTGGGAAACAGATGAGCAAGATTACGCAAATTTCACTGGGAGGCTGAGTGACTGGCTACCAGAATTGTGCAAAAGGCAGTCGGGGCTGTCTAGGAGGCTGGACTAACTGCTTGATCTGCAAAATGCGCAATCCAGTTGGGCAGCTGGTTGCTCGGATTGTGCAATGTGCAATCCAATCCGAGAAGGACTGTTGGCCCAGGGATAGATTTGTGCAATTTCCTGGGCCAAGCAGTGACTGTCCTCTAGGAATGTGCAAAATAGTCCAAGAGGCCAGTGCTAGGCCAAAATGCACAAATCTTGAGGGGAAGGTGAGCCTTCCTTCCCCAGATTGCGCAATGCAGCGTTGGTGAAGGTAAAGACCAGGCCAAGGTTGGCTCGACTCGCCGACAGGCAACTAAAAGCAAGTAAGTTGATGAAATGCATGGCAACACTAAGTGATAGTAGGAGCGATAAACAATGGATGCAAAACATGAATGGAAGATTCATCAAATAGACCGACATGCATGTGGGTGAGGCCATTCGTTGGTTGGGCGAATGTCTGTGCAAAAGAGTTTCATGCATGCGACAATAGTGAGATAGCAACGAAAATTGAAACAGAGCTAGGGCAAGCTAGAATATATGGAAACAACAACAAGCGTTCAATGAAATCAAGCAAACAACACTCACACAAGAGAATACACAAAAAGTGACATAAATGTTGGAAAAGACAAGTTGAGGCCACTTACCCGTGAATAGCTAAGTCGGATGTGTCGAAGAGTACTGGATGTGCTGTGGGATGTCAAAGCTCCAAGATCGATGTGAATGAATGAGCTCTAATGCGTCGAATAAATAAGTTCGGTCTCATGATGTGCATGCCACAAATATAGGAAAAAGCGACATTTGGAGGGAAACTTCTAAAACAACTTTGCATGTAACCCCTGGTTGCTAAAAATAGTTCCCTAAATCATGGGATGCCTTTTGCATATTGTCTCTTGCTATTCTAGGAAGATCAAGTCATGCATGCATGCGAGTCAAGTTTCCTTGGTCCCGGGTGGAACTGGTCAACCAGACCATTCATGCATGCGAGTGCTCAACTGCTCGGGAAAAATGCGCATTCCTAGCTTGGAGATGGGCTGACTGCCAGGGGGGTTGCACAATTTCTTGATAGAGCAGCTGAATGCTGCCCAAATTTGCGCAAATCCTGGGCTAAACAACTTGCTGTTGGGAAAAATTGCACAAATCCTACTAGGAGGGCTGGCTGGAAGGATTGCACAATCCTAGAGCCGAGAAGGTTGTGAGAGAGGATTGCACAATTCCTGGAGGGAAGGATGGTTGCCCTCCAGGAATGTGCAATTTTCAAGGGGAAGTTGCTCAGCTTGCAGCTGGACCAAGTCTGGGTAAGTAGTCGGTGAGGGGAATGGATCGAATGTGATCGACAGGCTGCTTTTGTGTAAGGAAAACATTGTAGCTTGAGTACTTGTTGAAGCATGACAAAGTGTTGTGTAAGGTTGGTAGGGAGGCTCCAAAATAGGCTAAGGAAAAATTTTGGAGGGTGGTTGTAGCCGCTACAACAGGTCTATAGCCACAAGGTTGATATAGGAAAATTTCAGTTGTAGTCGCATTCATACAAGTCTCTACGTGCAACTAGAACGCTTTAGCCGCACACATACAAGTCTCTACGTGCGACCAAAACACTTTAGCCACGCGCATAATATCTTCATTAGAGAAATTTTGAGGTTTAAAGTGGGCCTCTTAAGAAATATTATAAAATAATAGTGGAAATAATAAAATAATATTAGATTACATCATCAAATTTTAGAGGGAAAAAAATAAAAACTATTTTTTCAACTCGTATTTTCAGCTCATCTCCCTACAATTTTACTCAAATTTTGAGCAGAAGCACTTCTTGGATGTATAATTTAATTCCTCATCCAAGGAGTACCCGTGTTGCATGCTTTCGATGGTCCCTACTACAAAAAAAAAAAGAAATGCATGAAAAAGTGATTTCACTCATTTTTTATGTAGTAGGGTCCATGGAAAGTATGCAACATGGGTACTCCTTGGATGAGGAATTAAATTCCGCATCTAACAAATGTTCTTGCTTAAAATTTTACTAAAACCGTAGGGAGATAAGTTGAAAATACATGTTGAAAAAGTAGTGTTTTATTTTTATTTTTTTACTTTTTACTCAAAAAATGGTGAATGATCCCCCATGGTTGACATCATCATCTTGAATCCTATTGGTTCTCATAAAGTTGATTTTGGTTGTACATTTTTGTTTTGAGGCCCATTTGTGACCTCAAAATTTCTCTAATGGCTTCATGCAACTAGGACATAGGGTTTCTAGTGACAGTTGACAACAAATCTGAACAATTGATTACAAGCTTGAATGTTTACTCTGATCAGTATTATTGTTGAGCTCATCTCTTAGATATTCTTTGAGTGATTTTGCTGGATGATTTTGTGATTGAAGAATTGGAATATTGTACTCTCTCTTTGCTGAATATTTTATGTCAATCTAATAAGAAAAATAATTTGAAATGGTTTCCCCCCTTGTGGGGCTTACCCTTAGTCTTTGACCAAACCTGGTGTCTCTAATTATTCACTGCATTTATTGTTCTATCTACAATTACTATTGATCATTGGAAGATTAAATTAGTTTGAAAGATTGACATTTAAAGATAAGATTTGGGCTTAAGTGATTTTAACAACATAGATCAATAGTAAAGTTTAACATTCTATTAGTGATCTATCTAGAAATTATACATTTAAGGGAAGACCATACTCATGGAGAGAAGGAGGAGAAACGAGATAGCTAGGTATTTTGGAATTGTAATCTCTTTGGTTGGAAACAATGTTAATACTGAGATGGGGGGGGGGGTGGTGAATCAATATTAAGGCTAATTCAAACTTTTCTGCTAATTTATATTTAACATTTAAACTTGGAATCCATTCATGTGAGCAATCAACAATACATCATATGCAACAACATAAATCATCACATGAACACGAACACTATGAGAAACATACACATTGGACACAAAGGTTTAACATGAAACCCTTCTGAGAGAAAAACCACCAAACCCTATTTTGTTATTGATGTAAAAATAAGAGAACTTACTCTATTACATCAATTTGTTTGTGAGACACCTCTCATAGGAAGCATCAACTCCCCTTTTTTGTTTTATAACATCCACTAGTAGGAAGCACCAACTCCCTCCTTTTGTAGACACCTGATCAACTTACCAGAAGCACCATGTGAAACACCAACTTCATAGATTTATTACAAGCACCAACTTGCAGCTCCTTGGATTTGTGCAAACACTAACTTGTAGGAGGTACCAACCCCTAATATTTCTTCAGATACCCACTAGAGATGGAATCACCAACTTCCTGTATGCATGCTCCAACCCACACTCAATAAGGAACTAATAATCACTGTATTTGGTAGCCATTCTGCCTGTTTTTAGATTTGTTCTCCACAACAACCTTTTGGCTGATGCAACATTCTATCCTTTACTCACTTTGAAACAACCCACTGTTTTGCTCAACATCATACACTCAACACTCTTTGCACTATGCCCACTTTGCAACAACATACTCACTTAAGCTCTCTGCTCTCAAAAACATACACTCAGGTCTCAACCTTCTTCTTCTACATAGGCACTCTCAACATCTTTCCACTGCATAGGCACTCTCAACCTCTTCTCTGTAGCACAAGCACACTTGACCTCTTCTCAACAATGCTCACACACACACAAATATCTCCACTCATCTCACTCAACAATGCTTCATTCCCCCAGTTGCTTCATTACAATCCCGAGTTTTGTTCCTTTGACGCACACTTGTTGATATTGTCTCTGCGGCCATCCACACTGCCCAAGAGCATGCTCTTGGGATGACTCTCCATTTTGTTGTTGCATCAAATTTCCTGGTCACTTTAGTTGCATTAAGCATAAGAATGGGCACCTGAGGATTTATCCATACTGAGAATTAATCCTCAATCAAATTGCACGCTAAAATGGGGCTTTCTTTCAATACTTCTTGATTGCTTACAAAGATTGAGATGTACTTTAGCATGGATTCTCTAAGATTGTTTTGATATTTATTCAATTCCATGAAGCGTGCAAGGAAGACCAAGCATAGTTGTTTTAGAGTCAACTGCCACCTCTGTAAATCATGGTCCTCTCAATCTTAGTCTCCTGCCTTCGACAATTACCATTGGATCCATTACAATGTTTGTGCAATCATGGTCCTTCTTTGGCTCAACGCTCTCCGTAGTTCCCCTTACTCCAACGACACCCACGCTTCCGTGTGCATTTACCCAACTTTCGACTCATCCATGCCTTTAACATTATGATCCAAGCTTCGCTCACTCCAACTATGGCCATAGCCAATTATGACACAATTTCCAAGTTTGGTGGAGCCTTTCCAAAGTAGCCATCGACCCGTTCATGCCAAATCCCATAAGATTTCTATTAAAAGTGCTGCCAAATATAACCCCACGACCCTTTTTGATTGTATCCCCTCTCATGCTAGCCCTTAACCTCTTTTTCCACCATAGGACCACTGCCTATGAACGTCGGTTCAGCCTATAGGCACTAAGATGCTCTACGCCCTTCAACCATAATTCCCTTTGTTACTTTCTCCCACGCCCTTAGTCTCATTTCTACGCGAAATGACTAAGGCTTGGTGATCCCAAGCCCAACGCTTTTATCTTTCCCCTTTGTCATTCTATCACACCCTTGGCCTTATTTCTACGTGAAATTATCAAGGATCAGGGCTTAGCCCGCAACCCTTTCTATACCATCACATTTAGCCTATGCCTCTTTATACACCCACTGGGGTTATGCCACTGGGTCGATGTGTGCTATGGGGACCGCTCGAGACCTCATTCTCATTTGTTGTCGCTTTTCCACAAGGCCGCCTGTTAGTCCTCAATGTCCTGACGCTTTATCTTCTGGCGCATTCCTTAGCCACTCCCTTTATAAACCATGGGGTTCATTCCTACGAGATGAGCTGTCCGGTAGTGTCCACCCACATTTTCATTGGCCAATCAAAGGCCTTGCTAGGATGATCTGTTTTTCCAACATCTCCCAACACCCACTGCCCGACACTTCCACTTTCTACACCTAAAAACATTGTTGGGCTCCAACCAGAAGGATGATATCATGCTAATATCATCAACTCCACGTTGCGCCTCCTGAGTGGTGACATATGTCACCTAGATTTTGCCCATTAAGACACCTAAAAACATCGAATATGCTTTCCATGTGTCCTTCGTACAACTACGCCATGTTGACATCATCTGCCACCATCATCTCCAGAGAGCCAATTAACTGCTACCACCTGCCTGCTTCAAGGAGAGAGAAAGGGTCCTTGAGACATTTGTTTTGCACAAAATTCCTTTGTTAATAAAAAACCACCGTGTTCAAGAATCCAGCCTTGACACCACTCCATTGTGGTTTGTGGTATTAGGAGGAGTGATCCCAGGTTGATACTTCGTCCTTGATATACACGATCAACGGTTTTGGAAACCACTTCCTGTGACCACCAAAACTGATAAGACTGTTGTCTCGAGTGCCGTTAGAATGCTACCGTGTGGCTCGAAACCTATCTCCCGACGCTTCCATTATGTTTCCCCTTTTTAATCCTCTGGGATAAATCCACTAAGGTAACTCCATTGGGATGAGTTGTCAAGTGTGGACCTCCCAACGCTTTTATCATTGCCTGTTGTTGCCAATTTACCACCACCATCATCCCACTCAAATTTCATTGTGCTGCACTCTTCCTCGATGTCCCAACATCCACCGCCTGATGCTTTCAGTTTGTGTGTCCTATCTATACTACTAGGGTTACTTCATTGGGCCAGACTGTTAGGTGGGCTCTGCATGCGACTAGTGAAACTGCTTCTCTATTGCTTTGTTGTCTACGCCACATTTTCCCAACTCTCCTTTAGCGGCTCTACTAAAAGGCTCTGCCAACTCTGTCTAAATGCCAAACTTGCTCACCACTTTGACCCAAGGCCACATTTAACTCTACCATCTAACTTTGGGGCAACTCAAATTTGACTAGAAATAACTCCTGATCCAGGAGGCCATTTACAGACTTCCACATACCGTTGTAAAGCTCTTTTGGAGCACTATCCAATTGTGCCACTTCCGAAAGAATTTGAGCCAATATCCTAAAGGAGAAATGCCTTCAAATCCTGAGACTCCCATCCATCATAGTCATCATTTTATGGATTCTCCAATAAACTTTCTACTACGATGATTTTCTACAAGGGACTGCAGCCACCATGTGACTCCCCCTAAGTTTATGCCAACATCTGCTGCCACAAACCTCCATGCTAGTCTAGTTGACATCACTGCCAACACTCTTGCCAACTATTAGATAATGGAAACTACTCAACACATCTCCTAGCATGACTATTGACATCAATGCCAACACACCTGTTGCCACTAGCCATCTAGGCATTGCCAAATGTCCAATAATACCCCCCTTTGGCATTGATGGAAACATACCATCACATCTACACTTTGATGGCCAATCCTCGTGCTTCTTCCAAACTTCTCCTAGCATGAGCCACCAATGTCTTTCTCTCCTCTGCATGGGCCATCGCAAATTTTACAATAAGCTTCTCACCCCTTTTGACATCAATGGTAAAGAACTACATGCTGCTTCTTCTCTCCTATGCAATCACTTACCGTTAATGATAGAGGGTATGGCTAGTGATGTGCATTTTGCTTCTGCAAAATTCTCTTTATGGGCCGACAATTGTTTCTGCTTTATAAACTGGACATATGTGATATGCTACTCCTAAATATATACTACCTCCTCTTTAGCAATCTTCCAGTTCTAGAAACCTTAAGCTACTTTCATGAAGCACTCTTTCTGCTAATGCATATTTTGTACCAATTAAAATTACTCATGGTATTATTGTTGCTATAAATACCAATCATTAGTGGTGTGTTTAAGCTTGCTCTTCATCACTGCTGCTGCTGCTAGAAATGTGCTCACTTCTCCCCTTGAGATCATACCTCTTCCAAGTACAAACTGCTTTCATTCCCTAAGAAATCTTTCTTCCTGAGGTTGAAAATTGTTGCCTTCTGTTGCTAAATAAAGAAACTCCCCCTAATCCAATGCTCTCTGATCTCCTACAACTACTTCTTTGCATCTGTGTGGGGACTGATCCTATGGACTTGAATTAACCATGGGCTTCTTGTCACTCCACACCTCTACTACAACACATCTTCTTTTCACAACATAACGAGTTATCAACTCCTAATCATGTTGACTACATTCTCCTCTCTCTTTCAATGCTGATACCTTTGAAATAAACAAACTCATTATTGTAATCAACAAGGGGACTTAACCATACCTTCAACAATCAGATGAAACTCTATGTCTATTCCTTCTAGCTTCCTGCATCTGACTTATTTAGCTTCTCTTGAGGCCATTCTCTTCTTTTAATGGAGAGAAATAGAGGATCTACTCCCACAAAGTAGATTGTCATCTTTCTTCTTCCATACCTTCAATGCCAGAGTCCTGATAGAGGAATTATCATATAGCTCTTTTTTTCCCGTGTTTGGGCTTTCTCTTGGATGCACATAGCTGGAGGGCACTTCTCCTTCAACTCATGTTTCTTCACCCAAACCCACTTGCTGTCATTTTGCTTTGTTTGCAAGAGAATGGTGATTGGGTTATTGCTGCTCCCTTTCCTTACCTGAAGCTTGCGTTCATTATAGCTTGCAATTACAGAGGGATTTCTTCCTCCTTTATTTTGCAAGTTCTTTTAATACTGAGCGTTGAAGACAAACTCATCATCCTTTTCTCTTTTGTTCCTTTTTGTCTTCAAAGCCCAAGCTGCAATATTTGCATGCATATGCTGAGAAGCGTGCCTTTTCTTCTCATATTTTTATCTTACTTTCTTGTGCCCAAGATTTCCACAATTGTGCCATTTAACATAACATATGAATGAGGCAAAGGAGTTACTACTCTTAACAACATCCTTGTCAAGCCTTCTATCACTACCAACATGCTTACTCCTGGTCACTTTGTGCATTCTTGGGTTGCTGCTTCCCAACACATCTCATTTTCTTGCATGCCATCTACAATCTATGGCTTTAAGTCCAACGTTATTGCAAGAAAAATAATACCCATAAAAGTTCTTTTGATAACAAATTATATCTTTTCTTTGAGAGCTTTGTCCTTGATGAGGAAAGGACCTCTACTAGTTTGTCATGTGCCTTCCATGGCAGTTTGTATTACTGCCTTGCCGATGCTTGGTTCTCTTCTGCTGCTCTACTTGCTACTACTTCTTACCATTCTGTTGTCGCCTTTTCTTCTCTTGCTACTAATACTTTCTTCACTGTTGCTTAACATTTTGCTGCTATCTCTTCTTCTCTTGTTGTTGTTTCTTTCCTTGCTGTTGCTACTGTCCAACAACCTCTTTTTCCTTGTTGTTATTGGAACCTCCAACTACCCTTACTTGGATAACTGACCCTTTAGTATTTTCCTTCTTGGAGTTTGATTCTTTGAAACCCAAACCAACCTTGATGAGCGGGGATCTTTGGTTAACAAGAATCTCATTCAAAGCCTTTGTGCTCTCCTCAAGCTTCTGGTATTGAGACAACTCTTTATTTGACTTTCCTAAGTCATGTCTCAATGAGATTACTTCAGCTTATAGTCTCTCACAGTGAGCTTCTCTTTCATCTAGTTGAATGGTTAACCTCCCATTCAATCTGCTAGCCTCTTTTTATTGAGCATTTAGATCAACTATTGTTTCGCTCAAATTCTCATTCTTAAGCTTATACTCGTGCAACTGCTCCATTTTCTTGAGATTTGCTTCTGATAGCTCCTTGATCTCTTTTAGAGCAGAGATCAACTTCTTCCTAAAATAGATCCTTTTATCTAGATCCTCTTCTTCGCTATCAGAAGTGCTAGCTGAACCACCACAAAGATCTAAATCCATCTCTGTGTCCATGGAATCTTCCACAGGTCTGAGGAGTATTCCATCTTCATCACTTCCAGTGATACTCCTATTATCTTCAAGGGATATACTTCTTCTTCAGAGAATCCCTTATTTTCCATTTCTACAAATGTACGTCTATCTTCATTACTACTACTAGATGCATGGCTATTTCTATCTTCAGAAACTTCACATGAACATCAAGAGGAAAAATGACCTAACTCTTTACATTTATCACAGATAAATAACATACCTTCATAGCAACATGACCTCTTATCTAGGTCTTCTTCTTCACCATCCTTGGAGTGAAGATCAACAATTTGCTCACAAGAAGAAATATCTTCAACCTTTTGAGCATATTTCCTTTTAGATGCCTTCTCCTTTTTCTTCCTTTCCTTGTTATCACCAGCAATTACATGTTATAGTTCACTACTTGAGAAACAAGGTTCATCGACCTCCTCTGTTGCTGCATAACTTTCTCCTCCATATAGACATCGCAATCTGTCCAAAATTTCCTTTGCTAACTCACAATGCCTCACTTGATCAACATTTGGATTAGACAATCCTTTCATGGTGATTTCCTTGGCTTCTATATTTAACTCATTCCTCTCTCCATATATCACAAACAACCAAATGTCTTCATTGATTACCATTAAATATGCTTCCATTCTAATCTCCCAGAGCTCATAGTCTGATCTATTTAAAAATGTAACTCCTTTCGATGTTAGCCAAACTTGATTAGCCATTATTTCCCTTTGATCTACCTTCTAGCAATTAAGCTATTCCTAAAGGAACCTTGCTCTGATACCAATTCTTGGAAACAATGTTAATACTGAGAAAGGGGGGTGAGGGGGGTGAATCAATATTAAGGCTAATTCAAACTTTTCTGCCAATTTATATTTAATATTTAAACTTGACATCCATTCATGTGAGTAATAAAAAATACATCATGTGTAGTAACATAAATCATCACATGGAGACAAGCACCATGAGAAACATACATGTTGGACACAAAGGTTTAACGTGGAAACCCTTCCAAGAGAAAAACCACCAAAACTTGTTTTGTTATTGATGTAAAAATAAGAGCACCTACTCTATTACATCATTTTTTTTATGAGTCACCACTCACAGGAAGCACCAATTCCCCTTGATTGTTTGCTAGCACCCACTAGCAAGAAGCACCAACTCCCTCCTATTGTAGACACCCAATCAACTTAATATAAGCACAATGTGAAGCACCAACTTCATGGATTTATTGCAAGCACTAACTTGTAGCTCCTTGGATTTGTGCAAGAACCAACTTGCAAGAGGTGCCAACCCCCAAGCTTTCTTCATACACCCACTAGAGATGGAAACACCAACTTCCTATATTCAGGGTCGAACCCACACGTGTCACCCAGATTTGAACCCAGGTCACATCCCTCTCTCTCCATCTCCCCTGTCTCCCCCTTCCCATCTCTCTCACTCCCGCTCCACCTCCTTAATTCTCTCCTTCTCTCTATTTCTCCCAACCACTCTCCCTCACTTTCTCTCCCTCTCCCTCTCCCTCTCTCTTTGTCCCCCATTCTCTTGCTCTCCCCCATTCCTCTCTCTCTTTCTCTCTTTTGCTCCTCCCTTTACCTCCTGCTCTCCCTTAACCTCATCTCTCCCTCCCTACCTCTCTCCCTCTTCATTTTTTCTCTCCCTCTCTCACCCTACCCATATTCCTCCCTTCCTCCCTCTTACACCATATTTCCCTCTCTCTATATATACCCCTCCATTTACCCCCCCTTCCTTATTCCCCTCTCCATTGCACTCTTTATCCTTCTCCCTCTCAATCTCTCTCCACCTCTCCCCCTCCCTCTTATTCCTTGTCCCTCACTACTCCCTCCTCCCCTATCTCTTCCTCTCCCACTTTATCTCACTTCCCCACCTTCTTCTCTCTCCCTCTCTCTCTCACCTCCCCCCCTCCTCCTCCCCCCTCTCCCTCCTCTCCACCTCCCTCTCTCTCTCTCCCCTTCTACCCCTCCATCTCTTTCTCTCACCTTTGCTCTCTTTTTCTCTATCCCTCACCCCACATATCTTTTTTCTCTCCCTACCCTCCCTCTCACCCTTCTCCTCATCTCGCTCCCTCTCTGCCCCCCTCCCTTTCTCACTCCCTACAATATCTATCATTCCACTTAACCTTCCCTCTCTCTCACTCCTCCTATCCCTCCCTCTCTTTCTCTCTCACTTGTTCCCTCCCTTTAATCCCCACGCCCCTAACTCTCAATCCCCCTATCATCCCGCTCTCTCTCTCTCTCTCCTCCCCAATACCCTTCCCTCCTCCACTCTCTATTTTTCCCTAAATCTTCCTTTATTTCTCCTAACTCCCCCATGCTTTCTCTCTCTCTCTCTCCCCTCCCCACTCTCTTTCTCTTCCTCTTCCTCGTGCCCTCTCTATCTCTCCTCCTCCGCCTCACTCTCTTTTTTCTTATCCCTCTGTCTCCATCTCCCCTCTCTCCCCCTTCCCATCTCTCTCACCCCCCTCCTCCCTCACTCTCTCCTTCTCTGTCCTCTCTCTCTCTCTCCCATCAGCTCTCCCACTCTCAATTTGCCACATTTCTCTCTCTCTCTCTCTCTCCCCCCCTTTACTTCACGCTCTCTCTATCTCTCCCTTTATTTTTCCCTCTCCCTCTCTCTCTTTACCTCTCTCCCTTGCTCTCACTCTTCTCCCCTAATCTCTCTCCTCCTTCCCCTTATCTCTCTTTCACCCCCTCCACTCTCTCCCTCCTCCTCCCCCTCCCTCTCTCATCCCCCCTCTCCCCCACCTTTCTCCGTCAACTTTTGAATCCTTCTTCCTCACCTTCCCTTTCCCGTTCCTCTCTCTCACCTCCTTTATCCTACCCCATTTCTCTCCCTAAGTCCCCCTCCCTCCATCCTTCTCTCTCCCCCCCTCTCTCTCCCTCTATGTTCCCCCCATCTCCCTCCCTCACTCCCCTCTCTCTCCATCACCCCCCTCTCTCCCTCTCCATCTCTGTCTTTCTCTCTCTTGCTCCCACTCTCTCACTCCCTCGTGCCCT
>APFE031141411.1:0-12506 GCA_000404065.3 Pinus taeda
GGGGAAGTTTGCAAATGGATATGTCTTTTGCTACAATTCCTGTTTATGGGGGGGGGGTATTTAAGATTATACAGAGAGGTGAGATTTATTAATATTTTTTGCAAAGTTGATCAAATAATAAACCATCCTATTTATGTAGTTCATTAGCATTTTTAATGTTTTACTTTAACAACTAATAATCTCCAAAATTATCAACTTAGTATAGAACAGTCTATAAATAAACCCCAACGTATAAATACTAATGTTTGGAAGTTGTACTTTGTTGGAGCCTTTTCCAAAGATGGAGCTAGAGCAAGAATTATACTTCTCTCTCTAGACAAAGAAATTATAACTCAATCTTTCAAGTTAGACTTTGATGTTACAAAAAATGTAGTAGAGTATGAAGCATTACTTTTAGGACTAGAGTTAGCTAATAGTTTAAAAGTCCAAAACATAAGTGTATTTGGTGACTCAAAGCTAATTGTGAGACAGATTAGAAATATATGCCAAGAAAAGCACCCTATGCTTAGATATTATCAAAATGAGGTATGGGACTCTGTCGATAATTATTTTCAAGCTTTTAACATTACAACAATCCCTAGAGATGAAAACATTTATGCAGATGCTTTAGCAGTCTCTACCAGATCTTTCAAAATTGATCCTATGCAATTGCAATATCAAATTCAAGTAAAGTATAGACCTTCAATCCCTTGCAACCTTAAAAATTTGCAAGTTTTTGAGTATGGTAATCAATTCAAAGTTTTCTTACAAGAAATTGATGAATTTTCAGCTATACAAATTGAATAAGAGGAAATCAATTAAAGTAAGACAAATGATGAAAATGAAACTTCACAATTAAATCATAAAGTAGCTGATCATAATATAATTCAGTTTCCTAATAATTACATTCCAAAAGGATTAATTCCTCTTGAAGAACTATTTGATAATAATGATGTTTCAAAAACTTCATTATCAAGTTCACAACAAGAGCAAGTGGAAACTTGTGATATTGGAACCAACGAGGAAATCCGAAATGTGAAAATTTTAGCATCACTACCTCAAGAAACAGAGGACAAACAGGTTAATATTCTTAAACATTATAAAGATGTCTTTGCATGGTCATACAGAGAACTTAAAATCTATGGCACAACTCTTATTTAACATAAAATTCCTCTCAAGCCAGAAGCTAAACCTTTCAAACAGAAATTGAGAAGAATAAATCCAGTTTTGCTTTCAATTATTGAAAGAGAGCTTAAGAAATTATTGGATGCAAAAATTATTGTTCCCCTAAGATACTCTGATTGGATAGCAAACCTAGTTCCTACCAGGAAGAAAAATGGTGAAATAAGATTGTGTGTAGACTTCAAAAACTTGAAAAAATGATTTTTAAAGGGCAATGATCCATTACCCAAGATGGATCAATTACTTCAAAGAGTTTCAAGCTCAAACATAGCTTCAATGTTAGATTGATTTTCTGGATAAAGTCAAATCTTGTTAAGTCGAGAAGATTGGGAGAAAATAGAATTCACAACTCCTTAGGGTACATTTATGTATGCTAGAATGCCATTGGCCTAACCAATGCAGGAGCTACCTTTCAAAGAGAAATGGACCTAGAATTTGTTGGTAAGGTAAACAAATTTGTTGTTATTTATCTTGATTATTTGACTATGTTTTCAAATTCTGATGAGAAACATATAAAACACTTGAGAAAGGTTTTTGGTAGATGTGGGAAATATGGGATCTCCATCAATCCCAAGAAGTCTATGTTTACTATAAAAGAAGTAAAACTTCTTGGACACATTATTTCAAAAGAAGGAGTAATGATTGACACAAAATGAGTCTTGGACATTGAAGTAATTAGCCTACCTAGAAATAAAAAGGAAATTCAAACTTTTATGAGAAAGATTAATTTTTTGAGAAGATTCACACCAAATTATGCTAAGATAATCAAGGATATTACTGATATGTTGAAGAAAGGTCATGAAGTCAAATGGAAAGTTCACAAAATGTATGATTTTTCAAAAATTAAGAATGTTATTTTTGAAGCCTGAGTACTAGCTAGTCCTGACTATTCTAAACCTTTTAGCATTTTCTCCTTTGCCTCTGATACTATCTTAGCTATTGTCTTATTGCAAAAAGAATGATAATGAAGATGAATAGCCTATTTCCTTTTTCAACAAAGTAATGAGAGATGTTGAATTGAAATATGATATCATTGAGAAGAAAGCCTATGCTCTTGTGAAATCATTAAAAGCATTCAGAACCTATGTCCTTCATTCTCCTATTATTGCCTACATTCCAAATAATGTTGTAAGGATTGTCTTAACACAACCTGATACAGATGGTAGGAGAGGAAGATGGATTGCAAAAATACTAGAATTTGGTTTAGATATCAAATCTACCAAATTGGTGAAAGGATAAGATTTAGCCAAACTCTTGGCTGAATCAAATTGTAAATTTCTAGGTATCAATACTATCATGCAAATTTCAGAAGATAAGAACACACAAGAAAATTCTCAGAGTTCAACAGAGAATAACACACAAGAACCTTCTCAGAGTTCAGGGGAGAAGAATACATAAGAGCATTCTCCTACTACAGATTCAATTCCTCTTCCACTTCATATTGATGAAAAGTTCATATTATTTAAATGATATGCTAATATTATCCATTTTCTTCGTGACTTTGAGTATCGTCTTGGATTCAAAAAAGATCAATGTAGATGTTAGGTCCCTATACTACTAGTGTAAACCCTTATTTTTATTAGTACAACCTCCTTATTATATTTTTTTTCCCATGTAGTCCCCATATTACTATTATTGTGCCCTATAGAAGCCCACTATTGTTATTAGTGTGCCCTTACATTATTATTGTTATGCCGGCTCTGATTATATTATGACCCCTTAGACTCCTATATATAGAAAGGAGGTCTTGTAATTTGTATCATCCAAGAATTGTTCATTTGTGTAATGTAAAGGAGGTTTCCCCCTCGAAGAGGCTTATTTATAAGGTGTTTATCTATCTTTTCTATCTTTTCGTGAGTTGGTTTCATAACAGTAAAACTCTCAGACTAAAGGCTGTGAAATATTGTATCATCAATGCCAATTGTATTGGAAAAATCCATTAAATATCCTGTTGTTATGTCTAACAAAAAATGAAACAAAAGGTGTGATAGAGTAATTTCATGAAGGTATATGTGGAGGAAACTATGCTTGGAGAGAAATAGCATATAAAATTCTGAGAGTGGGATTTTACTGGCCGAAATTGTTTGCACAAGTCGGAGAAAAGGTTATAACTCGTATTCCATGTCAGATATTTGTTGAGAATTAGAAGTTAGCAACACTTCAACTTGTTCCAGTACTTATTGAAGCACCCTTTTTATAGTGGGGATTATATTTCATAGGAGAAATAATTTTAGCATCTAATAATTGGCACAAATGGATCATACACGCTATAGATTACTTCACAAAATGGGTATAATTAATCCTTGTAAAAAATGAAACAAACATTGTCATCATCAAATTCATTGAAGGAAACCTATTATCTAGATTTGGTTATCCACAATGAATAGTCACTGATAATACACAAGCATTCACTAGTATCAAAATGATAGAGTTTTTCCAAAAGTATCATATTTTATTGCATCATTCTACCCCATATTACCCTCAAGGAAATGGATTGGCAGAGTCATCAAATACGAGTCTTGTCAAAGTTATAAAGAAGGTACTAGGATATCATAAAATGAATTGGGATAGTCATCTCAAGTATGCAATTTGGGCTAATAGAGTATCACCTAAGATATCTACTAGTAAATCCCCTTTCCAACTTGTTTATGGAACTGAGGCCATTTTTCCTACACAACTAACTTTTCTTGTAATGAAATGTTTTCAAAAATCATATGAGGAACCTGATGATTTTTCCATAAGAATCAATCAGATCATTGAGTTGAATCAAGACAAAGATGAAATTCAGTACAAGCTTCATCAATATCAGAACAAGATGAAGAGCCCATTTGACAGAAAGGCCAGGGAAAGTGTTGGTTATAGGGAGCTTGACCCAGGTTCATAATGTGTTGCACACCAAAAAGACCCTCAAATACTGGCCCTTTCGGAAATGACCTACAAGAAGATTGCAATCTCACTGGAATCAGTTATGGGAGGCTATAGAACCAGGCTTCTGCAACCAAAGGGATATCCGCACAGTGGCACCATGTATTTACTTTTACTTTATATTGATCTTATAACTTCTCATGCATAAGAAATTTGCGTAGATGATTAACTTAACAAATTTGTAGTAAATTCATAAACTTTAACAATCAACAATATAAATCATATTTCTTCACATAAATCAGTGGAAAACATGCATAAATAGATACATAACAATAGACAATAAACACATAAAGATATGCAATACTTCAGAAAAAAATTATTCTTTATTAAATAGATCTTCAATTACATACACTTCTCTAACCTTCGCACCCAGCTACAGGTGGTCTGTGCACTCAGCTACAGAATCTTCAAGGCCTCCGCACACTCAACTATGGAGCCTTCTCCAAAATACTAAAAGAGACAAGCCTAAAGATTATGTTATATCATGTACTTCTTATTTGCATTTGCCTATCTTCACTAAGGAATTACACCTTCTTAAATACATTACATATTTACAAAAACCATGGTCCACATACCATGGATCTACAAAACTAGGATTTTTACCAGATACCGTTACAAAATAAGGGTGTTGTCCCATCCCCAATGCCCTAAAAGACTGCGTGATGAATATATCTTGGCCAACTCTGCATGGTCTGCTCCTTCTATGGGGACTTTTACTCAAAATTTGGACCATGTTGGGCAATGCCCAATAGGCCCCTAACACACACCCATGACGCATCCTGTGTCACTTACATTCGACACCTTCGATCATTGTTGTGATCACATTGTATGCTGCATTGTACTGGTGGACTGTTTCTGCGATCAATTTTTCATCATGGCGCACCTTCTCCACCAAATCTTTTGAAGTAGGGCCAACTATTTTTGCCAGCATTTCTACTTCCCTTTTCTTCAATTACTTCACTCGTTCATCCAGTACCTGTGAAGGTTGTAGGACTTCCTCTTTCCTTGGCTATGTCCCTTCCTGTAAAAAATTTTCTTTCCTTCGCAGTTCATCGATCTGTGCCTGCAGATTCTTTCCTTCCATAATGATGGAAAGCCTCTACAAGAATGGTAAGGTCTTCACCACTTCCAGGATCTCATCGTGCCTCTTTTGCTTGGCCTTCAGTTCTTCCTCAATATTCAAGAAGTTTGGATCCTCCTACAATGAGGTCCAAATCTGCATCATATCATTGAGAAGTTTTCCACAATCTACCACCATGTTAGATATGCCTTCCAATGCTATGTTGAGCTCCCTTTTTCTCTGCTCCTGAACATCTAGTGGTGTGGTTGGCTGTAGGCTTATTCACAACTCTAATATCTGCACTTCATACTCAAATTTAAGCTTAGCTATTGTATCCTTCGAGTTTTTTCATGAGGGCGAGCTTCGTGACATTTTTTGTTGGTGGACCATGGTGCATCCTCATGGAACTGTACGTTCAGGTTTGTGCTAAAAGTTTCATAAATGGACTTCTCCAGCTTCTTTCATTGCTGCCTTTCTTCCTCCCTATCCTTGGCAAATTTCTTTAGTTCTTTCTGCATCATTTCATTTTCTGACATCGCCTTTGATTTTAACAATGACATACGTTGTTCTCATTCCTGTAATTGTGCGGTGATCCCTTGGTGAAATTCATAGAACACCTTTAGTGGTAGCACAATGAGATTCATCTAGACATTGTGCCATTCTTTGGCTCGCTCTTTGTGTATTGTTGTTTCAAAATACATGCTCCAGTTGACACCTATAACATTCGAACCCCGAAAGTTGTTTCCAGTCTCTATTCTAGCTGCAATGGTTGAGTTGACTTACTATTTTTGGAAACACTTTTAGCTCTATGAATCCCTACTATACTTCGGCCAATATCACTTTGCAACAGCCATCGATCTTGTCCTAGGTTTCTATATTGATTTCCTGGACATTCTTTTCTATTTCATCAATGTACCCATAAGTGAGGATGAGTGGCACCACTCCTTTGCCTTTGTCAGCCTTCTATTGCTTTCTTGGTCTCATCTTTATAACAAAGGGTGAGTCTTCCGATACCTCCACATCTTCATTTTCTTGTCCTCGCCATTTTTCCTTTGTTTCTATATCAACGACTTTCTTACTTTTACATGCACTCTATGTGATACCCTTCCCTATCCCAGTTGCTCCATTAGATGGATTCATCCACTCCTTTGGCCAATCCTAAACTACTACGAGGATATCATTCTTCATTACCAAATATGGAAATGGATGCCATGTCTCTATTGGATCTTCTATCGCTTTCACATACACCTTGTGAAAGTTTGCCTTGAACTTTGTGATGTGATTGTAATACTTATACAAGCTCGATGATAGTCTTTTATATTAATTTACTACCATATGCAAATCCACCGACATCAATACGAAGAAGATGCAATTATCTGCTGTATGGGTCATCTCCTTCATGGAACACAGCAAGGCATACCTCGCTGCTTCGCATTTGTCTACCTCCACAGTCAGAAATGGATAATCTTCTGGCTCCTTCCATGTGACAAGCGCAATCAATATTAGTAACCAGACATTATGGAAAGTCTTTCCTTCCTCCCGTGCCTCCCTACAATCCATAAAAAATTCCTTACATAGATATGAAGCCTAGTTGAAGTGGACTCCCTTCTTACACTACTCCACCAATGATTCTACTGCTACAGGCACCTCATTGGCCCTGCACTTCCTCATGATTTTTCCCACTAAGATATGTGTGGTGAATTCCACACCCTTATCTTTGACCAAGTTGATTTCATAGCTGTGGGATTTCTTCACTTATCCGTACTTATCCTTCATTATTTGATCCATCTTCTTATCCTTATTCTTACCCATGAATTCATCCACAAGGTCCTTTCCCTGATGTGGCAGTGTTTTTATTCTCCTGATGACCATGTCAACAATTCGTGTCTTCCCTCCTAACCATAAACTTCCATCATGGACTAGTGCAAGAATTTGTTACACGTAGGCTATGCTTCATGAACTTCGACCAAAATGTGGCACGTTCAACATATTTAATATACCTTCTCTATACAATATCACATCCCATGTCTGTGGCTCCAGTCTTGTGACTCCACTTTCCTCATGGTAGACCTGCTTTAGATACCTAGTCAGCTTAAACTAAGGGTATTTGCTTCGATCGTTAAAATCCCAGTATTTGATTTTGAGTTGAGGAATCTTCCCCAACGCTTCTCCTTCAAATGGTACCTCCTCAGGTAATAGTGGCATATAAGTGGAAATTTTTCCTTCTCTTTGCTCCCTTACTAACTTTGCACCTAGCTTTCTCAAGGGCAGTATGTTGGGAGCACACAGGGGATCTCCACATCCTCTGTCTCCTTTTGTTGGAGTTCTTATTCTTCCTCACAGTCATGGACTTGCTAAATCCCCTTCCACGTCACTGGTTTCTTTCCTTTCTGCATGGGATTCTTCCCTTTGTCTTCTGCATTCTTCACCTACACTTCCTTCTATGTTTTCTTCCATGGTGATGTTGTCAACTCTACTGCAGAGACCTCAACTGATCTATTTTCCTTTTTCTTCTGTGGTTTTGAATGTTGTTGCGGTTGTGGTTGTGGTTGTTCTTGCAGCGCTGTAGACACCTGCTTCCTCGGTGAACTTAAACGTATCAGGGACATAGGTACATTTGCCCCTATATTTTTTCCTTCTTGTGACTCCATGATACCAGCTATCCCTTTCGTGTTGAATATCTTAACCAGTTCTTCCCAAATTCTCTCAGACATACAATAACTCTTCTATACTTAGGTATAATTTCTAATCTCTCCACGCAACAAAGTGTAAATTGTGGTGAGGGATTTGATTTTTATAACAATTTTGAATTCCTAGGCTCATGATTGGCTCTAGATTTGGTTCATTTAATGTAGGTATGGACTAGATATAGCCAACTATATTTCATAAATGTTCTTCTCCTACACCCCTCAAGGGTAATTTCCCTTTAACAGTGCCCTTTTTCCTTCCAACAATCATATTTCCAGCTAACATTGTCAGATTTTTCCCTTTAGCACAATCACCTCTTCTTCGTCGCAACTCCCTCAGACTTCATCATGTTCTTGATTATCGTGTAGTAATCTTCCTTTAGCGAAGTCCCTTTCTGCAAAGTCGTTTATAGTCTTGTGCCCACTTTCAACTACAGGTGGTACTAAAACTTCCTTCCCTTCATTTTTCAATGCAAAGCTCCAGGGAAAAAGTCGTCCCTATATATATTCAATCTACTCCCATTCACTCATCCCATAATCATCTGACAATTCAGCTTCGCAAGATTAACAACGCCACCATCTAAGATATTCTTGAAAATATATGTCCCCAACCAATGTGTCTTGAATTTTTGAGGGAACCTCACAAACTCACTGTCATATAATAATATAAAATCTCCTTCCCAAAATATCTTCTTCTTGACATGCCTGTCATGCCAGTATTTCTACATTGCTTTTTATACCTGCTAATGAAATCCTACTATGAATCTGTCTTCTTCTGAAGCTAGTATTTGTGACTTTCTTTTCTTCATCATGTCGGGGTCTTCCATATCTGTGATAGTGGCAATTCTCAGGCTTGACACAATGTATTCCATAGGCATAACTACCTCTTGTCCATTTACCAAACTAAAAGGTGTCCCCCAGTCAATTTTTTGCATGTAGTCCTATATGCCCATAACGTCGCTAGAATCCTCAAGTCACAATTGTATATGTTCACGGTGCACACCTTGGTCAGAGCATTCTCCATAATATTATTAAAATATTCCAATGTCCCATTGGCATTTAGGATGATAGGGAGTTCTCTTCTGGTGGTAAACCTGAAACTCCCTAGTTAGTGCTTTAATCGTCTTATTCAAAAAATGTGTCCCCTGGTTGCTCATAAAGATCTTCGAATAGCCAAATATAGACAATATATACTTGAAAATGAACTTCGTAGTGGTTTTTACACTACAATCCTTTACTGGCTTATCCTCAGCCCATGTTGTCAAATAATTAGTGGTGGTGATGATATATCTAGCACCAGTCTTCTTCCCTGACAAACTTGTTCTCACTCCTTTGGATCTCGAAGGCTAAGGAAGGAGTCCAACTGAGGTAACCATAGACCAATATTTTGACTTGGTAGCTAGCCCTACCAAGTTGGAGAGGTCTCTCTCTAAACGATCAAAACCAATAGGGATGGATAGAATAGGGTTTTAGGATAGATATAGTATCTTAGGGTTTGTTTGATTTGATTTGGTTGGGGTAGTCAGGACGATGAGTGAATTAGGTCAGAGAGTGAACTAGGTCAGGGAAAAAGAGAATCAGAATTGCAGACATTTGATGGGGCAAGGTAGGAAAGTTACTTTAACACTTTGTAGTGTAGTGATGAAATGGTTTAGACTAGTGAGGTGCTAAAAAGAGTGAAGATCATGAATTCTTTTTAAACTGAGGAAATAAAACAAATTGTGATGATTTTCCCAAAACAGAGCATAGAAGATGAATTTTGCTTCTCACACCTTGAAAATAAAACATATTTAGAAGTGAAATGGATCATGGAATATACAAAAAATTCACACACATGTAACTGAATAAGAAATAATATCAAAATACCATGCCATGGGAATCCCACCACGATAGCTGCAACTCATCCAATATATTCAATGCCAAAGTTTGAAACACTAATACAATATCCATTGGAGTCCAACCTGTAGAATGACTAAAAAATTACATGATATAGGCCTCAAACCAAATCATTATATCCTTAGGGGTGGAATCCATGAGAGGAGGAGCAGTTGCAACAAAAAATAAACTGATAGCTAGAGTATAGGATGGTCAAAGTGACTCATCCCGAACTTAAGTAGACTGATTCATTACAAGTCATAGAGGCCATTTACCTAATGTATTTACCCCATGTAACAGTAAAATAATAATAATTACATCATCCTTATCAATTAAATCATTAAAATATTAATTTCACATAAATAAAAAATCAATTTGGAAGGAAACAATGAAAATCTGAGTTGACTATCAAATGTGTAGTTCCAGTGTCAAACGCGTAGTGCCATCTTCAAGCTGACTTTCACCTACATTACTGATGTCCAAATCTAGACCAAGATAGCTCATTGGAAATCTTATCTTGTCTAGTTTCCAAAACTGCCCTTGGTTTTCAAAATGGGCTTGATTTTCCCTCAAAAATTCCATTCTCCCAATACTAGTCAAATGTGTAGCACCTGGTCCAAAAATGAGGCAGAAACATGATTTTTTGGTAGTTTGTTTCCTTTTTCACCTACCAATTTTGTATTCCAGGGCTGGAAACATGGTATTCCTAGATGTCTTGGTCCTTCTGAATGCATTGGTGGCTTCCATTCCTCCAAAAAGTGGCAGCACCTAGGGTGTTGCGTGTTTGACCATACTGCTAATTTTATGGGCAAGTGTGCAGCGCTAGAAAGAAATGCACATTTCTGACTTCAAATCGACTTTTGAGTGCCTTCCCGAAGTCCAAATTGATCCCATGATAGATCCTTGGAAAGATCTCTCCCTTGGCTACACAATGGACCTATCCAGCACTGAAAATGATCAATTATGACTATTCAAATATCAATTCTCCCAAGATTGGTCAACAAGTGTAGAATGAGGGTGCAAAAATGAAGTGCGATCTTGCAGGAAACGTTTGGAGGTCTTCCAAAACTCCAAATTGATCTCATGATAGTGCATTGGAAATATATTTCTATATAGTTATCATTTGAATCATCAAGAAAGTCATTTGTACACTCCATCTAGAAGAACAATTGATTTTCCCAAGGTCGCTCCAGAAGTGCAGAAACTCTCTTGTAGCTACCGTATTTTTGACATTTATCCAAAAAAATGACACCTCTCTAAAAATTGAAGGAGTTTTTACATCCTTGGCCTATGATGGACAAAAAACTCTCTCACATTTTCCAAATTCATCCATGTTTGGTCTGAAACATAGTTTGAAGAAAAACTGACCATATGTGTGGCAAATGATTTGTGTCTTGGAATGACTTCTTGAAAAATGATGGAGACATGATGTTTATGAGTTGGAATGGCCTCATACTTTCAGAAATAACCTCCCTTATGCCTTCTCTGCTCAGATGTCTCTGATTCTATAGCCAAACCTAGCTCAGTGGGAGAGGAAAATAGGGTTTATTGCTTGTGGAAAATGATGATTTGGACACCCTTGGGAAAAGACAACTCCCTTTGGAATTAACTTAACCCTCTGAAACTTTATCCTTTCACTTGAATATTTCCTTTGACAAATTCATATTTTTATGTTCTTTGAGAACTCTTTGAATTTGACTTTGCTTTAATGAAGTTGGCATGTAGAGATTGAGTTGGTAGCTTAGGAACACTACTTATTACACATAGTGAACATAAAAATACATGATGAAATAAGCATTTCTCTTTACAAATCATCTTCACATGGTGAAGTGATGTTATTTGATCACCCATTACTTGTTGGTCTTATGTAATGGAATGGAGTTTTACTGGAACCTTGGAAACTGTAATGACCTAATGGAACCGTGGAAACCCTAAAAGAGCTAATGATACCTTGAAGGACTGAATTTCAAGATGACATGATTGATGTGATGGCATGATGTCATTAACTTTGTGGACAATGGATACTCAACAAGGTTGAAATGAGCCAGCAAGGGGTAAATTTATAAAAGGAGTAAAGGA
This sequence comes from Pinus taeda, assembly GCA_000404065.3. Lineage (NCBI taxonomy): Eukaryota > Viridiplantae > Streptophyta > Pinopsida > Pinales > Pinaceae > Pinus > Pinus taeda. The sequence continues at coordinate 11,788 of APFE031141411.1, forward strand.
AACCCTAATTCAACCTTCAGTGACCAAATTTTTGCATGACAACCTAGTTGAATGACAAAAATTTCAGAATGGGATCCTAATATGATATGAAAAGAGTATTTTTGATCACTAATAGCAGTACAAAAACACTGACACTAGCATCGGCCTTATTGGGGATGGCAGCTCCTTAGAGGTCTCAAGAACACCGTAGACCAAGTGGCTAACCATGTGGGCCAATACAGTCAAAAACTTAACTGAAATGAGTGACTAAACACTGACAACTCAAATGACACAAACTAACTCGAAACAGACTTGAAATTGACTGAAAAAATGACTCAAGACTTACTTAACTAAAACAAGTACTTACAAAGCTTATTAATGGTAGTAGGCCATCGATATTTGAGGGCTTCAAATCTTGATGTCAACCACCTGCCTACTAAAGAAATATGTAAAATCATGTGAAGTGAACCTTCCAATGTTACCAATCCAGCAAATGGCTACTTATTGAAATTCTTCTCTCACTTTCCCCGAGCAGGCAGAATGATGTATATGTAGGCAACTCACAATGAAAACTGAAACCAAGATTTATGATAATAAACAAAGCAACATTCATCTTCTCCAATGCTTGCAAAAGATTGCTGAAGGGATCTTGAAAATCCTAAAGCATTACCTTGTCTTGAGACCCAACAACAAAAATACAAGTAGTCCCTTCATTCTAATCTGAAAGAACAGTGGGTTGT
>APFE031141416.1:3948-34891 GCA_000404065.3 Pinus taeda
AAAATGTTTTATTTATTTACCATACTTTTCATTTATTTATATTTTTATTAATTCACCATACCTCTTTATAAATATGGTATTTGGCCCATAGGATTCACTTAAATAAAACCTATTCTTGAAAATGGGCGAATGGATTCACTTAAATAAAACCTATTCTTGAAAATGGGCGAATCGAAGGTTGTAACTCCTAATTTCAAGGGCTAGTTTTACCTTTTTTACCCTCTCCCTTAATAAAAGGTGGGCTATTTGAGGTGATTTGTAAAAATGTACTATGATACAAATATTCGCCCACTAAAAATTTAAAACCCCTTAATTTCGCCAAAGGGCGAACATTCGCCCCTAAAATTTTCTATGTGCATGGGTCAACGCATGTTTTAAAGCATCGAAGGATTTCTCAGCTATCTCATCCCAAAAGAATGAAGTATTTTGTTTCAACAACCGGGTAAAACCCTTTGTAATCTCGGCGTACTTAGGGATAAATCGACATAAAAAGTTTTCTTTCCCTTGCGAACTTTGGAGTTGGCGAAGACTTGAAGGAGGAGGCAATTTGATGATAGCTTCGACCTTCGAAGGATCGACGCAAATGCCGGCTTTCGAAACTACAAATCCCAGTAATCGACCTGTTTCAATGCAAAACACACACTTGTGGGGATTCAACCGAATCTGATAATGCCTACACCTCATGAAGATTTCTCATAAATGGACGAGGTGATCAGCTCGATGTAAGGAATGAGCAGGCAAGTCATCGAGATAGGGTTGCACAATGTGTTTTATATCATGAAAAGCGTAAGACATAGCCCGTTGAAAAGTTGCGTCGGCGTTCTTCAGGCCAAAAGGTAATTTGCAATAAGCAAATGTCCCCCATGGACAAATGAATGCCGTTTTTGGTTGATCGGCAGGCAGAATATTGATTTGGTTGTATCCAGAAAAGCCATCCATAAAGGAGAAAATTTCACTGCCGGCACAATCATCAATAATTTGATCGATATAGGGAGTAGGGTAATTGTCCTTTGGACATGCTCGATTAATGTCCCTATAATCGATACATATTCTTATTGTCCCTTGCTTTTTGTTTACGGGAACAATATTCGATACCCAATCCATTAACGGGATCGAATAAATGAAACCTGCTTTCAATAATTTTTCAACTTCTCCTTTAATTACAGAAGCTTTTCTTGGGTGAATCTGACGCAAACGTTGCCAAACAGTTTTAGCGTCCGGGTAGGTTTTAATTTCATGAACTACGATGCTGGGTCAATTCTTGGCATTTCCTCATAGGACCAGGCAAACACATCACGGAATTCTTGAAATAGGGCCTTATATGTTTGAATTTCATCTTCTGTACAAGAGGCACCTATATGAACGTTTTCAACAATTCCGGTCTTAACTAAAATGTTAAGGGGAATAGTGCGAGAAATATTTCCCAAGTTTAATTCGGAATCAGGATGTTTCATTGGATTCTGAGCGTCCTTAACATATTCAGTTGTAAAGATTGATGAAAAGTCATCTTCGAAATGATCGCTCTCGGGTAAAAATGAAGATCTGTGATGAAGATCTTCCCATGGTAACTCATCGACGCATAGGATTTCATGAATTTTATCATCTGATTGAACAAGTTCGGGAAATGTTATTAAATCCGAGTTTGATGTCGAAAGTGACTCCTCATGGACCACATTCATTAAGTCGATTCGGGTTGATGTTGGGTTGGAAAATGACTACACGACCTCATATGCAAGTTCATATGGACTCAAAGGCATAAGAGTACCAAATGAGTCTATCTCAGATTCAGAAGGTATGATCCAAGGATCATCATTAACAATGGTTCCTGATGAAATCATATGAATGGTTGCAGTAGAAGACAATGCGTTGATAGGAGGGAAAGGAAAACTTCCCTGTAAACCGGAATCTTTAACTAACTCTACACCAATATCCTTATAAGGGATCGTCGCTTTACCAACATGCTGAATACTCTCAGCAGAGGCTGGGTCGGATGAAAAGTATGACAATCGGTCTATAGTTACAATCTTTCCATTATGGGGGAACTTTATAAGTCAAAAGACCGATGAGACAACAGTTGTCATAGCATAAGACCAACTACGACCCAAGAGAAGGTTGTAATCTAGAGGGGCATCAACCACCTCCACATCTAGGTTAACGGTTTTACGTTCAACCCCTATAGGTAGATCCTGTAAAATGCCGAAAGGATGAAACCCACGGCCATCAAAGGCCTTAAGAATCATCGGGGATTGATTTAGTGAAGGAGAACCAAGCGATCTCCAACACTGTATCGACATAATGCACGTGGAAGCTCCCTCGTCAATCACAGTCCTATGAACAGGTCTGTTTTTGACTATCAGTGGAATCTGGACAGCCATTTGATGAGGTAGACGCGGTGCACTATTTTCTAGATCGAAGATTATAAGGTTCGGGTCCTGAGCGTCAACAGCTCCTATAGCCGACAAAAGTAATTTGCGCTGTGCTGGACATGATTGCAGCACTTCCAAAGCCGATATTACTGAGGGTGAAATAACTAAATCCTCAACAATGTTGTAGTTCTGAGCCGCTCTCGCATGTGGATTTAAAGAAGACTTTCGAAGTACACCCTTTGTGGGTGGTTTGATTACTAAGTCTGGGTTAGGTTGCTCGATCTGTAGTGGATCGGAACCGAGAGCTGAGGTTGATGGATTTGAATGAGAAGATTCTGCTTCTTTATCATCAATAGGACTTTTACTGCCATAATCTTGCGATTGAGTTGCAATCCTTACATGGGACATCATCAATATGGGTTCTTCATTGGCACTAGAGGATGAACCTATCATCTTACTGTCTTGAGCTGGAAAAGGATCCTTCAAGGCAGCAGGAGTTTGGGAACCTTTGACAATTTTTGCAACTTCTGCCCGATGAGGGAAATCTCTCATATAATGGTATTCATCGCAGATGAGACACAGATAATGAGGTTTGCGTTTTTCATCAGTGGGTTCCGCTTTTTCGAGTTTCTCTTTTGAATTTTTATCTACTTTATTCTTCTTCTTCCCTTTCTTCTTACCACCGTTTTTTGATTTAGCTGTAGATGACTCTACAACGTGAATATCGGTGGAAAGCTCCATGGAAGACTCTCCTGTCGGGGAATCTGGCAAGGTTATTATAGAAGCAGAATTCTTAGAAGACTTCTTCTTACTTTTGGTATTTACCATACCAATCATACCATCAGCGGCATGAGACCCTGAAGGAGCAGCAGCGATTTGATTTTGTTTGGGTAGGTCGGGGATCTTCTCATGTAACGTACCTGACTGAGTATAAACTAAGTCAAGGTACTATGCTTGAGCAATGACTTGCTCTTCAGTAACTACTCCGGCTTTAGCTACATCTTCAGTGATCTTGGGCACTAAAGATTTTACAAACCATTCAGCTAAGATCTGATCCGGGATATAGACTTTCACTAAACATCGTCGACGTCTCCATTCATGGATATGATCGGAAATGTAAGTGGACGTCGACTGCTTTAACGAAGTTAATAGCTCCGTGCCATTGTCATATCTGACTGGCAACTGAAAATGAGTTAAAAACGAGGTAGCTAACTGACTAAAGTTATAAAAAGTGGCTCGCGGTAATTCGATATACCATTTGGCCGCAAGACCAATTAGAGTATGCTGGAAAAGACGTAAACGAATAGAATCATCTGAAATGGAGTTAGTCGCACACCAGAGGTGATAAGTCATCACATGGTTTGACGGGTCCTCTCCTGGCTTTCCTTCGAATTTAGGAATATCACTGGGCAACTTATGCGGCATTGGCGACCAATACGGAAGATGGTTAATTGGATCGTTCATTGCGATAAATGGTAACTGACGATTAGGGTCCCTAAAACTTGAGGTCTGCAGACCAGCCCCAGGAGGAGGATATCCATGATAACTAGGAATGGGAACCGCATTTGGGATATTTTGACCTCCTGGGAAACCAGGATTAACCAGACCATACTGGGGTTGTTGAGGTTGTTGATATGTATACCGAGGGTACGGTTGATACTGATAGGTTGGTCGCTGTGCAGCAGGACCGTATTGGTACTGTCCTTGGTACGGAGGTTGATTAAATTGAGGTTGAGAAGTGACAACCGTACTTCCTACAGGCATCTGAACTGAAGTCTGGACCGTAGATCCAGACGGAGGTAAAGATGTCTGAGGAGTAGATACAGGAATAGTAGAAACCGGAGCTGCCGATACTCCAGAAGAAGGTGGGGTGGACGGAGTAGATGTTGCAGTAGTTGCAGCTGATGTTTGAGACGGAGTACGAGGCATACTAGGCCCAGACTGAGAAACTACATAAGGTGTAGAAGTTTGAACACCAGACTGGACGGGTTGCTGAGATGGACCAGAAACCAAGGGTTGTCCAGGTTGAGATGACGGTTGCACATTCAGTTGCAAGACCTGCTGGGATTGAGATGGATCCCACACTAAATTCGTTTCGCGGTATGGACCCATAACAGGTTGAGGATATTGAGGACCATAACCAGGTTGAGGGTAGGGTTGTTAATATGATTGACTAGAAGGTGGTTGGTAACCTTGAGATGGGTACTGACCTTGGGGTTGATAACCCTGAGGCATGTACTGATACTGTGGTTGACCTTGAGGTACATATTGATATTAAGGTTGATTTTGGAGTGCATATTGATACTGAGGTTGACCTTGGGGTACATATTGATACTGAGGTTGACCTTGGGGTACATATCGAGTCTGGGGTTGACCTTGAGGAACATACTCTCCCGTAGGTATGTACTATCCTTGAGGTTGTCCCCCAGGCGCAAACTGAGTACCTTGAGGTTGCCCCCCATGCATATACTGGGTACCATGAGGTTGTCCCCCAGGCACATACTAGCTACCTTGAGGTTGCCCCCCAGGCAGTAACTGGCCACCTTGAGGTTGAGAACCTGACATCATTAGAATATCTTCTACACTCAATGGTTTAGTACCAATACTTCCAGTTAACAACTTCTGTTCGATAGGTTGAGGAGATGCTCCCGAAAAAGTACCAGAGATGGACTGATACCCAGCGGGAATAGAAGGACCGCCGTACAAATAGGCTTCCGAAGATTCAGAAAACATGGATGACGAACTAGAATATTCAATGCAGGATAGTGATCTCTAGGTGCAGGGTGATAAAAAATGTGAGGTGGTGAAAAACTTAGTCCCGGATTTTCCAAAAGATTAGTCAGTGAACGGTACCAAGCAGTGCTCCTAGGTGGACTGTAAAAAATCGATTCACGCTCCCTAAGTTCTAAGATAGGTCAATCTTTTGGAAAAGGAAAGCTTTCTTCGATGTTCGAAATAGCAAGCTCTTCAATAGCTATGAGTCCAGAAGGAAGATGTTGGGTAATTACAGTTTCTACCCTAGGAGAACTAGGACCACTAGGAGTTGGAGAAACAAACTCTGATACGGGAGTAGCAGCAACTTCAGATTCGGGTTCAGATACTTCAGGTTCTTCACCTATATCACTAGTAGATGCAATACTACCAGTAACTTCTGAAATTACTAACGATTGAGAATCATTATATACTACCAAAGAAGGTTCTCCTTCTTCAGGTGACCCACTTCTATCGTCACTAGGAGATACGAGGACTTTCAAGCCTTCAAGCTGGCTCGGTATGTCTTCAGGAGGTTGACCCCGAAGTCTACGGGATGACCTCAGTAACTCAGCCATGTTAACAAACTCAGGGGATTGGCCCCGAAGTCTACGGGAATGCCTCGGTAATTCAACCACAGTTAAAGACTTTTAACTACTTCACACGCAAACAAAGTAAAATCTCAATGAAAACCACTTAAAGTCTCTAAAGAACCAAACAAATTGAATCACACGCCTAAAGAATCTAGGAGATCAAACACACACAAACAGTGACTTTCCGGACTGAAAACACTAGTTGGTGATGAAATCCAACATCGCAGAGTTCGATACAGAAAGAGCTGTTGGAACAGTTACCCTGGCAACCTGCTTAATGAATAGACTGGCACAAGTTTCTCCACTTAACCGTCTCGAGTGAAGATAACCCCCCAGAAAATCCAAGTGAGTCTAGCCGGCGTCTGCTCGAGGTACAGTGGGATCTTCCCGCCACCGTCACCTTAGGAAGAATCCTATAGAATATGGTCACTATGGTTACCAACAGAAACAAATATACCTGGGGGAACAGTCTACGATCCAATACACACACAAGGGCAGAGTAGCAAGCTCAATCCCCTTGAAGGCTCCTTGACATAATCCGAGGTTTACCAACAAGTGACCCCAGGCTCCTCAACAATGGTTAATCCGAGGTTTACCGTTTGTAATACGTGAATATCTGGCGTCGTTCCCAATGAGGAAGGATTGATTCCCACACTGGTTCGGACACGATCTCATGCTTCTCCTTTAAGAGGAGATTTCCCACAGCATAGATGCAACAATTGGATTTCTCTCGTACTGCAAGATAGAGCTACTTGTTTGTTTTACTATCTTGGAGAATTAATTACTCCCTACTCCAAGATACTAGCCTAAGCTATGTTGGTGTATTAGAGCCCTAGAAACAAAAAATTTGTTAGATTGATTTTATTTTAAGCGTGATTTTTATTGGCTTTTGATTAAGTCAAGGGTGATGGAGATGAAACTTGTGGTGTAAAGACTCAACTCAAAATCACTACAAAAATGCACTTAAGATGATTAAGCAATATTTTCTCTTCAATGAATTTCTAGCTAGGAAAGAGTTGGAGAATGCAAATGCTTGTAAACACAAATCATTCTTAACAAACAAATCAAAAGAAGAGTATTTGTTCCAATGCACTCAAAATGAGACAACTAGTTATTTTCACAAGAATTTCCTTTTTCATTCAAACACTCAAATGCTACCAAAACAAACTTTTTCCAAAAGAGATTTTTTATATTTTATAAAACATTTAAAACTATGACTAAAGAAAATCTTGAGAAAACTATGAATAAAGCAAACTCAAGATCTACAAACTATGAAAACCTATTTGAAGTAAAAGCTCACAAAATGCCTTTTCGAGGATGTTTACTTGGTTATAAGCAAACCAAGGACCAAATTGTCCAGAATCACAAATAAGTCAAGAACAACCAATTTTGTTTTCTTTTTGAAAATGAAAATCCAAACTTTCAATCACAAGCTTTTCGAAGTTTTGTAAAGAGAAAACTCAAAGGGGATTCCTCAACAAGGGGAGATTTCATAAATGGTCAGACTCATAAGAAGGCTGATAGACACTAAGGTGATCTGAAGTCCCTAGAGCTTCTAAGCTCAGAGCCACTACACAACCAAATCGAAAAACAAACCCAACAAGCAAAACTCCAAGGAATTTCACCTAAAACCCTAATGCTAATGAAATTAAACCAAGGAAAGATTTAAACAAGTCACATGCAGGTATGGGCAGAGGATAACAACTACTAAATCAAGATAAAACTAATTTAAAGAGTAAAATTCAAGATTTCAAAATTTTAGCAGGGTACGCAAGTTCAGAGTTTACACAGGTGCGTGTACGCTCTGTGCACAAAGTAAAAGTGCGTACAGGTACGCAATGTGATACAAGCATAGACTGTGGACTTCGACTAAAGTAATGAAAATAAAAAACAAACCTAGATCCACTAAGTCTACCCAAGTCCACACACAACAAGCCAAAAACAGAAACACAAAGGAAAGTTTCTCAAGTCAAAGAAAAACGAGGAAAACAATCAAGTCCCCAGTGGAGTCGCCATTTTGTCAAGCGGAATGAGTCGATCTTGCGGATAAGAAAACCTTCCTAGAATCTAAAGAAGACCTAATGACAAGCAAACGAACCAGACACTATCTTTCTCTAAATGTGCTTTTATAAATAATGGCAAACAAATGTGTTTAAGGCCTACCTTATGTCCAACGCAAGTTTGGGAATGCCTTCGCTCCTTTGATCCAAGTAAATTCGTTTGTCGCAAACCTGCAAACACAAACAAGGAAAACGATTAAATAGCACCTAAATAACCAGTATTATAAAACATATTTAACATGAAAGTCAAGGAGTCCATGAAACAAATAACATGAGATACTTGTTAAGAAAAATGAGCCTGATTGTATTAATTCAAAAGAAGAAGAACTTTACAACCTTTGCCTTGACGCTATACAAGCTCCTCCCAGGGTCCAAAAAGAACTCTCCTCTACTTTGACAAGCTTCACTCACTCCCCAATAAATCCAAAAAGGTATGTGATCTCTCCTCTTAAGCTCAAATAGGAAGTCTTGATTTCACCAGCATTTACCCTAAAAAATGTTCAGCTTCTAACCTCTCTACCCACTAACCCAATGCCTCAATTTATAGTGAAATGGAGGGCAGTTACTAGGTCCTCCTTCAAAGGGATAGAATCCTCCAAAGGGATAGCTCCTCCTAACAAGGGATTAGCTCCTTCTCTTTTGGGATGCATGAACCATTTTGGAGCAAACAATCCATGTCAAAATTCCTTCTAGAAACATCTAGAATTAACCCAAAGTGAGTTTTTTAAGATAAAAATTGCGCCTTTTGACTTTCACAGGGGTACGCACCCTCCCCTTTACATGCAGAGCGTATAAGTATGCAGGTATTCTGAACAAAAGGTGCGGGCCCGCAGGCAAAAGTGAGAGAAAGTGCGAACCAGAGTTACATTGCTTTTTTGATGTCTTTCTCTCATTTCCAAAGCTTGTTTTGAAGAGCTAAGGTCTGAGACTTGCTTAGGAGGCTGGTATAGGTGGTGATAGACCTATACTGATTGCAAATAATCAAGGTGACGATATTTTTGTATAACAGATATGAAAGAAAATAAAAACAAATGCTCTTAACTTCTAGGTAGAAAGCAAATAAAAACAATCACTCTTAACCTCTCACAAAGGAAAAGCTATGAAAACAAATAAAAACAAATGCTCTTAACTTCTAGGTAGAAAGAAAATAAATACAATCACTCTTAACCTCTCACACATGAAAAGATATGAAAGCAACTAAAAGAAAATGCTCTTAACTTCTAGGTAGAAAGCAAATAAAGGCAATCACTCTTAACCTCTCACACAGGAAAAGATATGAAAGAAATAAATCTTAATCTATGAAAAACAATAAATCTCACACATTGTAGGTGGCCAATCAAAAAGCATGAGAGATGGCAAGTTGAGAGGCTCCAAATGCAAGCATAACCAAATCAAGGTGAAGATCACTCATGAGCAAGGTGCCAAATCCAAATTCTATATTCGAAACATGAGCATTTACCCAACTTTACACATGGCTTTCAAAGGAGAAGGCTCTCCTATTTATACAAAAGCATAAGAAGCTACATCATTAATGGAGGTCCATTATTCTCTCCCTAGATCCCTAGAAAATCTCATGGAGTTACAACTCAAATAGGTAATGATGAGACACATATCCTCTTTGACCTTTATCCAAATCTTCTTCCATATCTTGAAGATAATTCGAATTTGAGTATTGGAGGCCACATAAGGGTGCCTTGGAAGCTTCCAAATGACATACATATGTCATGAAACTCAAGCCACTTTTAAGTATTAGCAAGTATATGTCGCTTTTCTAAATTTTAACCATTTAATTCACTTATAATACTAGAAATCATTAACTTTTGGAAAACACAAAAGTAACCCATATAATTATGAAAATGGAGGCTAATGAAAGGTTATATGGCCATGGAGTTGTGACATGTGAGTGAAATGGTGGTGATAAAGGTGAAAGTGGATGATATTTTGAATACATTTTGGAGACTCTACACTACAATGGTAGAATTTTCACAGACTATGGTGAGACCTTTTCTCCTGTTGCAAGGTACTCGTCAACCATATCTATATTGTCACTATCAACACAAATGGGTTGGAAGATACATCAGATGGATGTGAAGACAACCTTCCTTAATGGCATGATTCAAGAAGAGGTGTACATAGAGCAACTTGAAGGTTTTGAGACCTTTGACCGTGAATCGCATGTGTGATGGCTCAAGAGAGCGTTGTATGGGTTGAAGCAAGAGCCCCGTTCTTGGTACATCAGGATAGATAGCTACTTCACTGGGTTGGGCTTCACGAAGAGTGAAGCAGATGCCAACCTATACCACATAGTGGTGGAAGGTAAAATATTGATCATTGTACTTTATGTTGATCTCATACTGACAGGTGATGATCAATTGATCAAGTCTTGCAAGGAGGACCTTGCAAGAGAGTTTGAGATGAAGGACATGGGGTTCATGCATTACTTTCTTGGCATGGTGGTATGGAAGGGAGATGGGGAGTTGTTTGTGTCTCAGGGAAATTATTCCAATGAGATACTCAATAGATTCTGCATGGAGAGAAACAAACCCATGAAGACTCCTCTAGTAGGTAACTGGAAGAAGGAGGATGCTACTTGATCTAGGTGGATCTCTAAAAAGTACCAGTGGCATGGTAAAAAGGCTCAAAAATCAAAGTGGAAAAAATTCTATGAACTTAGCATCAGATTGAAGTGCTCAACATCTTGATTCCAATAGTGCAAATGACACTCCAATCTGAGTTCATATGAAGAAGTTAGAACAAATCAAATATCAAGTTTGACTTGGACAGGTGGCAGGAGGAAGTGACGTGGAAAAAATTATCAGCAAATCAGGAAGTGCCAAGTGGAAGGCCGCCGTTGGTCCCGCATTTGATTGATCACAAAAGGTAGAGGTCGGTAGTTTTACAAATTGGCCCCAAGAAAGGAAGGGTGCGATTAGATGATCGCAATCGCATATCGCACAAGGAAGCACTCTATAGAATCAGACCTCGAAAGTAAGGGTTGTGATTGTGATATTGCAATCGCATATCGCACAGTGGCACATTCATAAAATAGTAAGACACTTCGGTTCCACTGATTGTGATACGTCGATGCTCTCGGATGTGATATGGTATAGAGTGTGGGTTTGGAAACTCGTCGGGTCCACCAGATTGCATAACACAATGGCTTGTATGGAGGATCACCCTTGCTCTGACCGATTTCAATTTGTGATGGGTTATCAGTGCCGATAAAGCCGCCAGGATTTAGGGAATATGCCGATTCATGTGGAAACATTGTTAAAGTGGTTTTTCTATGTTTAAACAGGTTTTGTTATCTGCATATTATTTGTGGCCCTAAGAATCTCTATTGGAAATGTTACTTGCTAAAACTTGTCATCTATTGGGAACTACCCAAAAATTGAGGAGTTAGCCACCAGCAATATATATAAAGCAATATCTGCATATGAAAAGAGAGGAGACTGGTCGATAACTATATGCAGCAGTAACCTGACCTAGCAGTAGAGGCCAGAACCTTGCCTTGTGTAGTAGGGAGGTTGGGAGAGGGTGCAAAAATCCTGATTATTTGAATTGGGAGTTCGGATAGGTGTTTTTGCACGATTTTTGACCAGGATTTCGATAGTACTATTTGTTTTTGAATTTGGGCTCTCCATTCTTCATCGATCTTCCAACTTGGAGGTATAATGATTGTAATTGAATGTTTCTTGTACTTTTATCTCTTTTTATTCCACTTAATGAAAGAAGGCCTCCTCACTATTGAGTAGGGCCTAAAGACGTAGTCCAAATTGGAAAAACTCTGTAATCAAATCTTTATGTCATGGTTTCATGTTTATATTTTTATTTCCGCATTGTTTTATGTGCTTTAAGTTCCATGGTTAATAAGCTATGTTTCATGTAATTTCGATGTATCTATAAGTAAAATATCGTGGATCAAGTTTTGGTATCAGAGTAGGTCTTTGTTGATACCAATTGCATGAGTATATGCTAACCTAGAACAAGATGCGAAAAGGAGAAGGAACGCTTAATTCCTTTGATCCCGAAGTAGGATGTGCACAACGAAGATGAAACATGGCCAATGAAGAAGCTTAGTGGGAAGAGGAAAACAATTTCTGTAAGGTATTCTACAATATGACAGAGAAAGTGGATAAGTTGTTTTGAGAGTATGAGAAGGAACTTAGGCATGAGAAGCAAGATGTCAATGACAATAGATCAACAAATCATGAAGGTGGTGGAGAAGATCCTCCTCTCTCTCCTTCTTCAAGTGATATTTCTCATCACTCTAATCGCGATTCCAAACATACATCTAAGAAACCATTATTCAAGCTAGATGTAAAGTTTGACCTGCCCATGTACAATGGAGAGTGTAGTGTAGAAAAAAGTAATAATTGTATAAGACAAATATTGGTTTACTATCAGATTCAACAAATTGAAGAAGATGAGGCAAATGTCTAATTAGCATCTCTTCAACTAAGTAGCACTGCTCTCATTTGGTGGACATAAATTTGCAGAAGGGCATCAAAATGTTGGGTAACCTTCTTTCCTCTTCGTCCAGTTTTATTTCTACATTTAAAGACCAATTTTACCCTTTGGATTATAAACAAAAGACGCTAATGGAATGGAAATATCAAAGGCAAGATAAAGCCAAAAATGTACAAAGATTTACTAAAGGATTTCAGAAATAAGCATTTAATTTGGGCATCTCATTAGATTTTCCCGAGACTGTAACTAAGTATGTTGGTGCACTACATAGTTACATAAGACACTCACCGTTATTGTTTGAGCTTACTATGATTGATGCGGCCAGTGTAAAGATGATTCATGTTGAAAGACAAGGTAAGAATGATAGAGATGATCAAGCCAAGAAAACACCATTCAACCCTCAACATGGAAAATTCCAAAAGAAAGGCAAGGGGAAGGATAAGAAGACCGTCGCAACCAAGAAAGAAGATTGAGCAACACCATCTTGCACACATTGTAAGAGAGAAGGTCATGACAAGGACCATTGTTGGAAGCTACATCTGGAGCTAAGATCAAAGAGATTCAGTGGAAAGGGAAAGAAAAAGAAAGTGGCAACAACATAGTAGGACCTTGGATCAGATTTCGGTGATGAGACATTGATCACACCCGTGGGCACAAAAGGTACTCCTTCTATTAGTAATAATTCTAATTCAATGGCAATTACTAGTTATTTGAATGAGCCTGTAAGTAATGAGCGAAAGAGAATTTAATTATTCCATATTAGAGTTATTATAAAACATATAAAGCTGGGAACTATGTTCGATTCAGGTTCCCAATCAAATTTAATTTCAGAGTCTTTAGTGAAAAGGTTAGGCCTCAAAACTAAGACTCATTCGAGTCCATACATGCTTGGTTGGGTAAGCAATACAGAAAAATTACATGTAACCAAGTAGTGTAGGGCTAGATTTGTTATTGCTTCCAAATTAGTTGATGAGGTAGAGTTAGATATTATGCCTTTGGATATCTATGGAATTATCTTGGGAAGTCCATATCTATATGAAAGAAAGACAGTTTTATTTTGGCATGAAAATAAATACCACCTCACGAAGGATGGAGTAGAATATATAGTCAGATCTCATTATATGGATGTTAGTTCTAGTCTTGTAAGTGCACGACAAATTAAACGACTGGTTAATTCCAACAAAGGGTGCATGCTCATGGTAGTGAGAGTGAAAGAGGTCGAGACAACTGGTGCTTTCAAAGGCTATGATCCTGATCACAAGAAAGAATTGTTTGAAATTATTTATGACTATGATGGATTGTTTCATAAACTGAGAGGATTGCCCCCAAAACGGGAAATCCAACATGAAATCCATTTACAATGAGATGCTCCTTTACCGAATATAGGCATCTACAGGATGAATTCTATCAAGATGGAGGAGATTAAGAAACAAGTGCAAGAGTTTCTAAATCAAGGGGTCGTCAGACCAAGTTCTTCTCCATGCGGCTCACCAATCATTTTTGTGCTAAAGAAAGATGACACCTGGAGAATGTGTGTAGACTACAGGGTACTAAACACAATTATGGTGAAGAATGGACACCCTCTCCCTCACATTGATGAATTATTAGATTAGTTGAAAAATGTTGCTTATTTTACAAAACTAGATTTGTGTAGTGGATATCACTAGGTTAGATTTGCAGAACAAGACATTTGGAAGACTGCATTCAAAACCAAATAGTGGTTGTTCAAATCGATGGTGATGCCATTCAGACTATGCAATGCTCCTACCACATTTATGAGGGTAATGAATGATCTATTTAGGCATTTTCTTGATAATTTTGTGCTTGCATATTTGGATGATATTCTTATTTATAGTAGGACGTAGGATGAACATGTATGTCATGTGAAGAAAGTGCTTGATGTTCTGAAAAATGAAAAATTGTATGTAAAGCTTTCAAAGTGTGAGTTTGGGAAGACCTCTTTGGTTTATTTAGGTCACATAGTTGATAATGGGCAATTGAAAATAGATCCCTCTAAATTAGATGTAATTATGAAGTGGCCTGAGCCCACATATGTTACAGAGGTTCGAAGCTTTTTGGGTGTGGTATAGTATTGGAGTAGGTTCATTGTGAACTTCTTTGTTATCACAACCCCCTTACATGCATTGAAAAGTGTGAAGCAGATCTTTTAGTGGGGAGGAAAGCAGCAGAAATCCTTCGACATGCTGAAAGAGAAGATCAACACAACACCAGTGCTAGTCTTACCAGACCTTCAACAACCTTTTGATATTGAAATAGATGCCAACGGATATGCCATGGATGATATATTGATGCAACAAAGGAAGCCTATATGTTAGCATCGAAGTATTTATCCCAAGTTGTTTTGAATTATCCCACGTACGACAGGGAGTTGTACGCCTTGGTCCAGAGTGTAAAGAAGTGGAAACACTACCTAATCGGTAAGGAGACCATCATCCATAAGAATCATCAATCCTTGTAGTACCTTCAAGAATAGACCAAGCTTCAACAAGTCCATCATTTCATATGGATGGGATTCCTCCAACAGTTTCATCTGGTAATAAAATACAAGAAGGGCAGCAACAACAAAGTAGCAGATATGCTTTCTCACCCTCCTATTTTTGCATCCGTAGTTTTGCAAAATGTTTCTTTATCATTAGAAAGTTATGATGAACAATATTCTAATGATGATGATTTTAAAGAGATCTATGCAAAATTGACTCATGGATCGCAGGTGGACAATTATTATTTGTAGGGAAAACTATTATACCACCTTGGAAAACTGTGCATACCCATTGATGAAAGGGTACATGTAATCTGAGAGGCTCATACCTCTCTTGTGTCTGGTCATTTTGGGGTTGAAATTTTTTTATGTCATTTACAAAGGTTTTTTTTTTGCCTCATATGAAAAAAAATTGTGACTCAATTTGAAAAGGGTTGTGTATTGAGTTCTATTTCAAACCTCTCTAATAGAAAACTTGGGCTCTGCACACCACCCCCTATTCCGAGTCAACCATGGGAAAGTGTGTCCATGGATTTTGTAGGTGGTTTGCCTATGTCTAGGAAATGTCATGACTATTTATATGTTGCCGTGGATCATTTTAGTAAAATGTGTATTTTAATGCCTTGTAAAAAGTAGGTCACCACTGAGCAGACTACTTATCTTTTCTTTCAGCATGTTTGGGTCCATTTTGGGTTGCCCTCATATATTGTGTTAGATCAAGACTCTCACTTTCTTGTAGAGTTTTGGACCAACTTGTGCAGAATTATGGAAACTAAGATGAAAATAAGTACGACATTTCATCCATAGAATGATGGGCAGACAGAGGTCGTCAACCGCATCGTGGTACACTTGTTATGAGGCTATTGTGGAAAACATCCCAAATTGTGGGATGAACAACTTCATTATGTGCATCATGCATACAATCAAGCAACACATTCATCCAGACAAAGATCACTATTTGAGACATATTTTGGTTATCTACCAAAGGATCCCTTAAACATAGTCTTTGGGAAAGAGGAGGATGGAAATGGATGAGATGATAGGGACAAACGACAAAAATTTATTCAATGGATACAAGTGATTGATCAGGTAGTATAGGACTAGTTAGCGAAGATTTAGGCTTGGTATAAAGCTCGACATGATAAGCATTGAGTTGACCATCAGTTTCAAGTTGGGGAAAAGGTATGGCTTCACATCAACAAGGATATAATGAAGGGAAAAGGGAAGAAATTGAGACCGATTCAATATGGTTCCTTCATCATATTGGCAAATATTAGAGACAATGCTTTTCATCTTGACTTTCCCGCTTATATGCAAATGTACTCAGTAGTGAATATTCAAAACCTGAAGCTTTATGAACCTCCATTGATTATGGATATCGAAGAGGCTGCACATATTCCTACAATGGATGATTTTTTACTAGAATATCTAGACAAGTTGCTCGAAGATATCATACTCGATAGGAAAACCAAAACTTCACGATGGGAAGATGTGGAGTACATTCATGTTGGCTTCAAAGGAGTGCATCCGAGTAAAGATTGGTGGATGGAAAAAGAGAAATTGAGGGAGAAATTTCCTCACTTTCCAATTGGCTGAAAAGGCTTTTGGCGGTCCAAAAGCTCTTAGTGGGGAGGATTGATCCAAGTGGATCTCTAAAAAGTACTAGTGGCATGGTAAAAAGGCTTGAAACTCAAAGTGGTAGAAACTCTACGAACTTAGCATCAGATCGAAGTGCTCGACATCCTGATTCCAACTATGTGAATGACACTCGAATCCGAGTTCATATGGAGAAGTTAGAACAAGTCAAAGGTCAAGTTTGACTTGGACATGTGGCAGGAGGAAGTGATGTGGCAACAAATCTTAGTGAATGGGGAAGCACCAAGTGGTAGGACGACATCAGTCTAACATTTCATTGATTGTAAAAGGAAGAGGTCGACAGTTTTACAACTTTGCCCTAAGCAAGGAGGGGTGTGATGCAATGATTGCAATCACACATCACATAGGCAAGCACTCTACAGAATCAACCCCTGATCATCAAGGTTGTGATTACGATATCACAATCATATATCGCACAATTCTGCATTCATAAAATAGTAAGACCCGCCAGTTCCATCGATTGTGATACGACGATGCTCTCGGATGCAATATGGTATAGAGTGTGGGTTTGGAAACTTGTTAGGTCCGCCAGAACGCATAGTAGAGTGGCCCGTATGGAGGATCACCCCTGCTCTGACTGATTGTGATTTGCGATGGGTTATAAGTGCTGATAAAGCCATCAGGATTTAGGGAATATGCCAATTCATGTGGAAACATTGTTAAAGTCGTTTTTCTATGTTTAAACAGTTTTTGTTATCTACATATTATTTGCGACCCCAAGAATTTTTGTTGGAAACACCACTTGTTAAAACTTGTCATCTGTTGGGAATTGCCCAGAAATTGAGGAGTTAGCCACCAACATATATATATTGGACTGTCTGCATAGGAAAAGAGAGGAGATTGGACGGTAGTTCAAAACTATACGCTGCAGTAACCCGACCTAGCAACAGAGGTTAGAACCTTGCCTTGAGCAGTAGGGAGGTTTGAAGAGGGTGCAGAAAGCATGATTATATGAATTGGGAGTTTGGATATGCATTTTTGCACAAATTTTCGCCAAGATTTTGGCAGTACTATCTGTTTATGAAGTTAGGCTCTTCATTCTTTGTCCATCTTCCAGCTTGTAGGTATAAGGATGGTAATTTAATGTTTCTTGTACTTTTATATCTTTTTATGCCATTTAATGAAAGAAGGCCTCCCCACTATTGAGTAGGGCCCGAAGATGTAGTCCAAATTGGACAAACTCCGTAATCAAATATTTGTGTCATGGTTTCATGCTTATCTTGTTATTTCCACATTGTTTTATGCGCTTTTAAGTTCCATGGTTAATAAGCTCTGTTTCATGTAATTCTGATGCATCTATAAGTAAAAGATCTTGGATCACTATAGGCAGCTTGTGGGTTCACTCATGTACTTGGTGAAAACACGACCAGATATGTGCTATGCAGTTCACCAGCTTAGTCAAGTGATGGTTAGGCCTACCAAGTTGTATTGGAAGTCAGAAAAGCTTGTGTTGAGATACCTCAGGGGCACTTCTTAGTATGGATTATGGTACAAATGGATAGAGGGAGTGAAGATTTAAGACTTCACTAT
Organism: Pinus taeda; assembly: GCA_000404065.3. NCBI lineage: Eukaryota > Viridiplantae > Streptophyta > Pinopsida > Pinales > Pinaceae > Pinus > Pinus taeda. The sequence goes on from APFE031141416.1 coordinate 21,875, forward strand.
TGTAGATTGGGGAGGGAGTCCATCCGATAGGAAGAGCACATCAAGAGGGATCTTCAATATCGGGTCAATAGAATATTCTTGGTACAATAGGAAATAGAGATTGGTCGCACTCAGTTCGACAGAGGCAGAGTACATGGTTGCGAGTTAAGCAACATGTGAGGCCATCTAGATGAGGAAGATCCAGGTTGGTTTTTTCGGTCTGCAGATGGATCCACCTTTGATTTACTTTGATAATCGGAGTTGTATCAAACTCTCTGAAAATCCAGTTTTTCATGATTGGTCAAAGCGTATTGATATCCATTATCATCATCTCAGATATTGTATATTGAGCTGGATTATGTTGTTGGAATACATTCCCATGGAGGAGCAATATGCTGACATTTTGAAAAAGGCATTGTCAATATGTAAATTCGAGTTTCATAGAGACATGATTGGGGTAGCTGATAATCGCTTTCTTGTTGAGAGGCAGTGTTGAGAAATGGCAATAAGAAATTCCAGTTTAATTTGTCCTTGAATTAATTTGAGAATTAAAATCGAATTCTATTCTCATGGCAACTTGTAAATAATTAATTAAGTTTAATTAACTTAATTAGATTAGGAATTGTAGAATTGAGGCTTCTGTGATTCATCATAGTTGTGAGAAGAGCTTCGGCGTAAATCACATGAGAAAAACCTTTGTCGACGCGTTTCAAACCAACTAGTGTGGTTCATCATCAGGAATTTCGAGTTGGGAGTCTTTCTATGGTCATGTATATGTTATCCTTAAATTTTAGGGGTCTAATATTAGTTTAAATTGAGTTGGAAATTAGATCACTCAATTTACTGAGTTAAGTTAAGTTAAATTAGTTCTAAAGTGTTTTTGGAACTAATAGAGGACTAACAGTCAGTTGGTGCACTAATGCATCCACTAGTGCTACTCCAGTTAATTGAAGATTCCCTCATGAGAAACTCATGCATGTCAGTTAAGAGAAATACCCATTTGAGACTAGAGTGAAAGGATAGTGTACTATCAATGGTATTATTTGCTGGAGTGTAAATCTCATGCATGCATCAAATATTTATCCTATGGACTGCATAGTTTTGGAAGCATGAATTCCCTTTAAATACGGGCTATTCATCCTAGGAATTACACAAGATATTAGGGGTTTGGAGAGTTGCAGAATTGGCTAAGAGCTAGCTTGTGAGCTGAGAGACTTGAGCATAATTGTGCGAATTTTTCTAGTGAGAACAAGCGGGGTTTTGAGTAGTGGTTTCCCCACATACATCTTGTGTTATGTGCCATTGATTTATGTTCTTCTTGTTCATATTGTTTTCATCTATCTATTGGCTTATGTTGGTTGAAAGTAGAAGTAGATTATTGTCCTGTGCTTTCGTACATTGCATGAGCTTGTGAATCTACAGGATTTTCTATAGCTTGAGTCTAGATGGGCCATGCTCGATGAGGACACAATGGAGCAGATGATGGCCTGAGATAAAGAAAGGCGCCATGTTCTTCACCAGCTTGTAGTGTCAATGTCTACTGCTCAACCAATTTTTGTTCCAGTACCAAGTGAGGCAGGAGGGCCTTGTGCAATGGGTGCAAGTGGTGATAGTGTGTTGGGCCCTAGCCCTAGATGTATCTTTTGTATGTAATAGGGGAAGCACCCATTATGAGGATGCTCCCCTTTTTGAAGACTCATTTTTTTTGGCATGGGTGAGAAGATGTATATTTGTACATATATTTTTTAATGATGATGCTATATATATATATATATATATATATATATATATATATAATATTATATATATATATATATATATATATAATGAGTTGATTTTTTGTGGCTCTCCTAATGTGTAATTTATTATGCGTTTTATACATGTGATGTACTTTTGCATTTATTTGATGGATATGTTCTCTATGCTTTATGTGTCTTGATGATGGTGTATATGTGCTACATGCCAGTATAGGATTTGATTAGCTTTGTAGTTGACTACATGATTTTGATTTCTTGGTATATGTGAAAATGTGATATGATCAAAACCACAAGCTAACTTTTGTGCATGTAGATAATTCTAAAAATGGGAAGGGTCATGTACCTTGAAGTTTCTATTCGACTATGATACAACAAGTTGGGAGTCAAGGAACACATGCAGATGAATGATTCCTAGGTCGGAGGCATCGACCAAGAGGCCTATGACAGCATCGTATTCAACTTAATTATTAGTAGTTGACCCAATGCAAAGTCCATTCTGGTGGAAGGGTGTCAGGTCAAGAGAGTATATGGCCCAAGCTGCTGCATCGAGATTTTGCGATCATCGTGAAGCACCATTAGCAAAACCGTGATGATAGGTTGGTGAATGATACATCTGTAACACATGGTGAGAGTATGTTTTTAGTGTACCTTTGAAGCCTCAAATTTGTTGCAACAACTTGGGGATGACCACTTGGTTCGGACCTTAAAGCAACTCCTTTTCTGTTTGGAATGGTGGTTTCGACTATTTTAACTAGGTCCAGTTACCTTCTCTCCATCTCCAATAACTTAAAATATGACTTTCATCCACCAATGGAGAAGAGATATTAGATAAACCTTCTTGTTGATCATGAAAGAAAATGATCTTTAAGCTGATCTGGGGCTCATCCAAGCCACAACTGAAGTTTGTCTCTTTGTGAAGAGGACTTTTAAGAATGAAGAATTAAATCCAAATGCAAAATTATTCTAAAATACAAGGAAAAGGAACTAAATCCTAATCATATCTCAATTAGGTAGATATAGATCTAACCCAACCAAGAGAAAGATATTTAAATGATTGGGATTTAAATGTGTCTGGCTTATAATGAATATCAAACTAACAAAGTAGTTCAATTAGCTGACACTATGAATACCAAAACACATTCTATTCAGAGACCTCTTATCTGAAATAATCAACCAACAGAACTTAGGAAGTAGTTTACAAAATGATATTGATCGTTAAATCAATAATTCAAATAATTAAACAATAATATGAGGAAATAGTTCACAACATATCATTATTTGTTAAATCAATATTAAAAGACAGATTTTTGAGTAAATAGTTACTCATAAATCGGAATTTAACAGATAAGAGTATAAATAAATAATAACATATGAATGAGATAGATTACTCACACCGACAAAAGTGGACAAATATGAATAAAATGACTCATTCATTCCATCATAAAATGAAACTGGTATTTAAAACAATAGTATTAGAAATACCAATTTATTGAATTTTCACATTCCTCTGGTCTTCAACAGTCCTTTACAATCTTTGAACTTCTGTTGTTACAACAAAAGTTGCAGTAGTGCAAGCTCTGATCTCCAAATATAATTTAGGATGTAAAAGATAAATCCTCAATAATACCCAGGTCTTAGATTTTCTCTCCTTTCACCTACAACTCTAAATACCTATTATAGTAGTGCTTTTAGACCTTCAAAATTGAAAAGAAGAAACGACATTAATACATTCTACAATCTGCTATTTATAGTATTTAGAAAAGAATTCTCAGCAAGAAAGTTTGTTGAAGAAGAAATCTACTCCATTCATTTTCATTGGCCCAAAATTCCATTCTTTTATTACTGGAGCATTATCATTGATTGACATATTCTTGTCCTCATCTCTTCAATTGTTTTCCTACAAAAACAAATCAAAACTAAATTAAAATGCAGAAATAAAATCAAAATGCCAAATTTGGAATTAAAACAAATCAAATCAAAACTTAATTACATAATTAAAATAAAAGAAATCAGAGCTTTCTATTGATGTATGTGAGGATTCAATTGGTCAAGGAGATGATTGAGGAATGGATCTGCACCCAAAAAAGATATGGGAAAATGATAATGCAGAAAATTAAACTCATAAATTAGTTTCATTAAAAAAAATTAGAGCTTGATCTTCTGCAGTATTTTAGACCCAATAAATGGTGCAATCGGGTAATGAAACCACTTCAGAAATGTTCTCCATGATTTTATATTTCCAATGAAATATCCTGGGCCTCATTTGGCCAATTAAAACCCCATTTATGAGCTTTCAAAGTTGGTATATTAAATTTGTCAGAATTATGGAATTTCTATTGTCTAGGCTAAAAATCAGAATTTAAACATTAAATTCTAATCCTAAATTAGATTACAGTTATTATTTTACTTTTTTGCTAATTATTATGTTTATAATTAAATTAATTATTTAAAAATTTAATAAATTGGAAATGATTTAACCAAATTTAATTAATTAATATATTAATATATATTATAATTCAAATTATATTAAATTATTAAATATTATAATTATAATATAATTGTTGTAATATTTAAAATACAAACCATTGGAATCAACCTATATTAATAAAACAAGTTAATCATGAAATAAGTTATGTGAGGTAGTAGGGGATTTATAAGGAGAAGTGAGTTATGGAGGGATAATGAGTGAGTGGAGAGTGAGGTGGAGGGTGAGGTGAGGATGAGGTCATGGTGTCGTGAGGTATAAGGAGTATGAATTGTATGTTAAAAAAACTTAACCCCTTGTATAAACCAAATCACATCACAAATCACAAATCCATTTTTTTTTTTAAATGCATGGCTTAATAAGTTTGTTTTTTGTGATATGCGATATGCGATGTATCATAATCGCAATATCGCATCACAAATTTTATTTTAGCATTTTTTAATTTTTGGATTTTTGAAGAGAGGATTTGATGAGAAGTGGGGCCCGCATGAATTAACCATCCTACAAATTGGACTACAACCACTTAACAATTTTAGGTTTTGGGTTTGGCAATTTGTTTTAAAATAACAATTTGGAGTAAATTACCAAGATCCTGAAACGTGTTTTCATTTATTGTACAACTTATCTGTGTCATTTTGTAGTACCATTAGTGAAAAATGAAAAAAATTAGTAAAAAATCACTAAAAGTTAATATTTACTATGAATGACTATTTTAATTGCAAAAATTGAAATATCATACATTTATTTACATTTTTTAGTCTAGGCAAGAAAATAATCAAACTTCAAAAGAGTTCCATTTACAAACCTGTTGACCAAATGAGGTGAAACAAGTATCGATGAAAATCTAGTGAAAAGTTGAATTCAATGAAACAATCAAAACAAAAATCCGATGAAAACAGAAAAATGACGAAATTATAAGACAATTAACTAAAATGAAAATCATAAAAGATTCTTAGCCAAAAATTAATGGAGAGGGTCCCCATTATTTGAATCAATAAGTCAAAAATAGCGGTGTTGAGTTTTCCCTACAACAATGGCAACACATTGGGAAGAACTAGTTATCTCTGGCTAAAGATATTGAACTTTAATTTACCCAAAGGTTAAAAATAATGGAGTTCAAAAAACCTTCTAATAGTAAAACATTTCCATTGGTCCCACTTAAATAGATTAAGTAATATGAGTTTATAAATATAAGTACTCTAAATAGATTTGAGTAAAAGTCATGAATCCAAATTTGGGAAAATTTGTTTGAAAAACTACCCCATCTAAAAATAGAAGAAGGTAGAGATAGGAGTTTTTGATAAAGCACATATCCATTTTACGATTTTCTCTAACATCGCTTCGCTGCCAACGAACCTCAATAGTACCCCAATAAAGTTGTCTTTTATGCCATACAAGCCTAGTCTTGCTACCAGTGAGCGTCCATAGCTCCAATGGGTTTACTTGTATTTCTTATGCTTCCTCTTTAAATCACTCTTTTGATAAGCACAATTTTAAGATTTTAGTTTATGATGTATTTGATTGAAAGAGGTGGGATGGTAACAAAGATTTATGTTTAATTGATATAATACTTTTATAATGTTTACTCCAAATTCTTTCCCTAGAACTATTAATCAGAGGATATTATGTGGAGGGTTGGGAAGGATTCATTGTATTGAAATCAACTCAATTATTACCTTGAAAAAAAAAATTAAACTCCATCACTTAGTAAGGATGTGTGTTCCTCGATGAAAAAGATTTAAAACAAGATGGCTTTATGGTTCCATAAAGATATGCCTTTAATGATAAATGAAATTCATTGAAATGGATAGAGTTAAGAGATTTCCCATGTATGTGAATTGCTGTTAGGTGAGGAAAAATCATTTCACATAAATAATGGCAAATTCACCAAAATCAAAACAAAACCAAAATCAAAAGGAAAATAATTCCTAAACTAAAGTAAGAAAAGAAATCAACAAACAAAAATAAAATGAAGAAAGCAAAAATTGAAAGAAAAATCCAAATTTAAAAGATAAACTCCAACATGACTACTTATACAAATGTCTCAACAAAAATAAAATAAGCATATGTATGTTCCTTCTAATGTTGAGATTTTTAATTTTTTTTTTTATCTTGCAGAGTTACAAGAAATGAGGCTCTCAAAATGGAGAGGGTGAAATAGAAATGATGATATCTTATATGCTAATGAAAAGTCTCTCTTTGCTACAATTTTTTTTGTTTTGAAGAAAAACCTGTAAAAAGCATCTTAACCATTTTCTTAATAAAAGTAATGCTTAAAAGAATAGACTAAAGGTTCAAAAACTCCCCAATTTAGCGTATTTGAAGAGGATCGTTACTACTTCTTTCAAGAATATGAAAGCAAATTGAACAAAAGAGAATGAACTTCAAAAATGATCTGGCAGAGGTCCTAAAGGTTCATGAAGACCTGTAAAACAAAGTTCAAGATCAACAAAAACTAAAAACAAAACTAAAAAGAAAAGTAAAGTAATGAAAATAAATGAAAGTGGGTACATGAAACTTACCATTGGAGAATTGCATTTAATCTTACCTGAGAGGTATCATTTTCTCCAATAAAAGCTAATTTATTTCCTTAATTAGAATTAAAAGCATGAAGAAGTTTGAACTAACTGTAATATTATTAACCCAAAATCATTATTTTTTAACTCTACACTAAAGCGAGCAATAAAATAAAAGAAAACAAAGTTTCATGTTCAAGGATTCAGAGGTAAACTAAATCCATCAGAAATGAGAATGAAGATATGCTTCTTAAAGAATCACAACAATGAATGTTCTCTTAATATTACAAGCTTTATATCAACTCCATAAGTTTCGTAAATTGTTCAGAATCAAAACAAAATCCAAGACAATGCAATACAGATGTGAAGATGGAGAGGTCTTGAATTTCATATATTAAATATAGAGTCATATATATAAAACTCAAATATAAAAGAAATAAAAAATTATTTAGCCATGTTCCAATTTCTTACGAATTTCTAACTTACTGCAATGATTGCCCAAGAGCACCTTAAATTCTTTTATATAGGAAAACGCCTCATCGGATGTTTCGCATTGCAAGTTTCTTTTCCATGCATAACTTTAAACTACAATATTCACCTTTTGCAGATATGTGATTGAGTGTTATATAATAGTTAAAGATAGTGGTAGAGAGGCATAAATCATAGTTTATCACATTGGAGTTCTTAAGACAAGGCGTCACTTGATTTTCACGATGCGATATAAGTGTTGCGGTAGTAGGATTGCAATATGAACATATGCAATGGGAAATTGTGATGGAGCGATTGCAATATCAGAGAATAATTATATTAGGAGATTGGCGCTGTTAATAAAAGGAAAAGTCGATATTATCTTGTGATAGTGGGAATGCGATAGATGATGTGGCTTATTGGTGGGACCCGATTTGTATTTGATAAGAAATCAACGATAGGAAGATTTGAGTACGAGATGAAACATCGTTGACATGCCGATGTGTGATGAAGAATGGACCTGATTGTTTTATTTTATGGATTTAATTTCATATCGGATCCGAGACATCGGAATTTTTAAACATGTGCCTCAACCAAAATTGAAATTTATGCATGGAAGTGATATCTTTCAGAATTGGGTTTAAATCTCATATTGGGTATGGGGTTTTGTAGACATCACAATATTGGCAAAGTCATTTTATCAGAAAATGAGCAAAAAGGAATATCAGAGTTCTTGCATCGACAATTTCTTATCGGGAAATGTTAAGAGCTACTTCCAATCAAATGTTTGCAATACAATGGTTTTACGATATGGATGATGAGATATCGGGTGGAAGGTTTATCGAAGAATGAGCGGATGGGAATATTATAGATGTATAGACATCACAATATCAACAATATGAAGTGCAACTTGAAATGTTCTGATATTGTTTTAAAGACCTATTGGGGTTTTTAATAAATGAAAGCAAAATAAAAAATTCTCAAATTATGATGAACAACCAATATTACTTCCCTGAACATGTTACGGATTTGAAAATGTTTGGCTACTTTCTTATCTTAAGTCTCCATAATCAAGTCGATGAAGAACTATAAAAGAAACAAAACAGAAATAGAAAATAACCTTTGAAAAAGTAAAACTAACAATAGATGACGATGAACTTCTAAATGCATACCTGGAAGAGAATTGACAGTAAATTTTTACCTCATGAATCTTCAATTTCTCCCATGTTCAGTATCATTTACTTATTTGATCTAAAAATTCTAAGTAATGAGTTTTCATATTGTATCCACCTCAAATTTACATCAGAAGACAAGAGTGGTGAAAACAAACTCTTTTAGAAATACTTATGAATTAAAAATTGTCAAGATGTAACAAATTCTTGGAATTTCTTCATGTATGATCAATGTGATGAAGTTTTGAAAAAGAAGACAATTAAGGGATTCACAAATATGTATGATCTAACTATTCAAGAGCTTCTAAAATGTTCTAGGCTGCTTTCCAAAAATGAAAGGGGATGCTTAGAAAAATTTAGATTCATTACTTGCTTACTGAAAATATGAAATAATGAAATAAATGCAGACAAAAAGAAATATAATCTAGGTTAATCTATTCCTATTTCTAACTTAATGAATGAAACATGACTAGGTATAGTCATACTTCCAATGTAACCACGTAAGCATTTTAATTCCTACATGTATGTACATGTCAAACATTAGTAATAAAAACACAAATATAATTAAACTAAGAAAAATAAATCTGAAATAAGAATGTACAATGATTGCTAAAATATTATTTACAATTATCTTCTCTTGAAATGTCCTTCCCAGTTGAATTTCAATTGGATCATGGAAATATGGATGAGTTTCTATTGATGATTGGAAGAGGTTCAAAAGAAGGGATAACAAGATAGATTGTGGAAATGAGATTTTAGATACAATGGCCTGCATATATTTGTTAGTGTTATGTGCATATGTTAAATTATTAACATTCTTATGTGTAGGAAAATTCTCCAAACATTTTTCAAATGGGTCAATGCAAAATGGATGAAAATATGTTAGATACAATAGAAGATTATTAATTGAATTAGGTTGTTGGTCATATTGTGAAAATATACTCTCTTGTTGGCACTACCTTTGAAAAGATAGAAGTAATCGATAGGAAATGAAAATTAATTGGAATTGGAAGAGAAATACCTCTTAATGTTCACAATTAGAATGTGAAACTTCATTTTTCCATTCAGACAACACATCAATTGAGTGTTCAATACTGAGATGCTCGATATGCCAACACAAAATATCTAAAAATCGAAAATTGAAAATTAAAAACAGAAATAAATTCTGAATTTAAACAAAATAAATGAAGAACAGATAAAAAAGCGAATCATAGTTTACACTAGTGTTACAATTATTGCTACAACACAATTGGGATTGATTTAAAACAATTTCCTTTCCATAAGAATTGACCTGATTTAAAATAGAACTAGAATGACTATCAATACCAACTTGTGAATTAGAAAGATAATCATGAATATGAATAGGAATGAGACCTTGATCGTCATATAAATCATAGATTGGGATGATTTATTGAATGTTGAAATCATGAGTATGATTAATTGTCTGAAAATGAGAACTATTTGAAACAATTTCTGAATTAGACTGTTCTTCATTTTCAAATGTGATTCGACTTTGATCATGAGGATTCAATTGTGAAGATAACAAATCAATATTCTCAATGTGAAAGTAACTATCATAAATGACCTCATGACATTCATTAGAATTCTCTTTGATCTCATCCAGTGTATCAAAAAAAGAAGAATATAAAGCACATGTTCATTAATGCCAGAAGAATGATCAATAATTAATTATCTATTTTGATAAAAACTAATTGGAAATTTATTAAGATCAACCTCTCGGTTTTCTGAAATATCATTAATGTTAAGAGGGGATAAATTTCTATTAGCAAAAATATCAGGATAAGGGGAAAAATGAGAATCAGAAACAATGGATTTAAAAGTGTCTCTACTTGAGAACTCTTGTGCATTATGTTCATTGTAAATTTCATATTTAAGATCATTCATTTGTGTACTTGTGCTTTCTTGAAGAATGTTTCTTTGTTGTTCTGAGTTTGGCATTTTCTCATCGTAGAAGAATTCAGAAATTTGTATAGAAAATTGCGTGTTGTTGGAAACATTGATAGTTGCTTCTACTTGCTGATTTATGCTCTGATTTTCTGAATTTAACACATACTAATTTTCAGATTTCAAAGAGGTATTTTATTCCAAATTGTTGCTAATATATTCTTGCATTTGAATAACTAAATTCTCCAATATTTGTGATTAAGATTCGTTGAGATGTGAAGGTGCATACTGATCATTATTAATAATGTAGGAAGTGTGCACTAAATGGAGAAATTGATCATACATAATAGAGGTGACTTCATCATCATTTGTTTGCACCTCCATATTGGAATTCTCAATTATGTTAATGAGATTGGATGAAGATTGAGCAAAGCTTGAAATAATTTCACATGGATTATGAATGGGAAGAAGAGAGCAAATATATTCAAACCAATCTAATAATTCCTCTTCCGAATGTTTTTCTTTAATTTTGAATCTCAAACAATTTAAATGAAATTGAATGGTAAAAGCAATCAAAGATTCATTTTCAAACCTTCGTAAATCTTTGATTTCGTTACATACCTTTTTGTAGTTATAGTAGTCAAATTTACAAAGGAACATTGTAACAAATTGATCCCATCTGTGAATTGAGGCAACTGGAAGCGATTGACACCAACTTCTGGCTTTTTCCAAGAATGTAAGAGTAAAAATCTGGCATAAAATACCTTCATAAATATCTTGAAAAGTAGAATTTGAATATTTTTGAATGGATGTAAAGCATGATTAAATGCAGAAGTATTTCTCTTACCATTAAACTTTACCTAGGACAAGAGTCTTACCACTTCTGGTGGGGTATTGGAAGGTGCACGTCCAAAAATACAACTCCAAATTGGAAGTTTGAGAGGAGTCATCATGATAAAAATGAAATGTTAGAATACAAAGACTTCAATAGACAACAAGTTTCAGGCCTTCCTTCTAGCGCCAAAATGTTGAAGCCTCGAAATTCACTGCAACAACATTAGAAATGACAACCCGGTCCGGACCTTAAAGCAGCTCATTTTCTGTTTGTAATTGTGGTTCCGACTGGTTTAACTAGATCCAATTGCCTTATCTCCATCTCCAATAGCTTAAAATACGTCTTTCATCCACAAATGGAGAAGAGATATCAGATCAACCTTCTTGTTGATTAAGCAAGAAAGTGATCTTTAAGATGATTTGGGGCTCAACTAAGCCACAACTAAAGTTTTCCTCTTTGTGAAGAGGATTTTTAAGAATGTAGAATTAAATCTAAATGCAAAATTATTTTAAAATTCAAGCAAAAGGAACTAAATCCTAATCCTATCTTAATTAGGCATATGTAGATCTAACCCAACCGAGTGCAAGATATTTAAATGATTGGGATTTAAATATGTCTAGCTTATGATGAATATCAATCTAACGAAGTAGTTCAATTAACTGACACTATGAATACCAAAACAAATTCTATTTAGAGACCTCTTAACTAAAATAATCAACCAACAAAATTTAGGAAGTAGTTCACAAATTGATATTGATTGTTAAATCAATAATTCAAATAATTAAACAATAATATGAGGAAATAATTTAAAACATATCATTATTTGTTAAATCAATATTAAAAGATATATTTCTGAATAAATAGTTACTCAGAAATCAAAATTCAACTCATAAGAGCAGAGATAAATAATAACATATGAATGAGACAAATTACTCATACCGAAAAAGTGCACAAATATGAATAAAATGACACATTCCTGCCATCATAAAATGAAACTAGTATTTAAAACAATAATATTAGAAATACCAATTTATTGAATCCATTTCTCTGACTCTGGTCTCCAAAATTCCTCTACAATCTTTGAACTTTTGTTGTTACAAAAAGAGTTGCAGTACTGCAAGCTTTGTTCTCCATACATAATTCAGAATGCAAAAGATAAATCCTCAATAATCCCCAGATCTGATATTTTCTCTCCTCTCACCTATAACTCTAATTCTCTATTACAGTAGTGCTTTTAGAACTTCAGAATTGCAGAGAAAAGAAGCCATTAATACATTTTGCAATATGCTATTTATAATATTTACAAAAGAATTCTCAACAAGAAAGTTCGTCGAAGAAGAAATCTGCTCCATTCATTTTCATTGGTTCAAAATTCCATTCTTCTATTATTAGTGCATTTTCATTGATTGAGATATTATTCTCCTCATCTCTTCAATTGTTTTCTTGCAAAAACAAATCAAAATTAAATTAAAATGCAAAATTAAAATCAAAATGCCAAATCTTGAATTAAAACAAATCAAATCAAAAATTAATTACATAATTAAAATAAAAGAAATCATAGCTTTATATTGATTCATGTGAGGATTTAGTTGGTCAAGGAGATCATTGAAGAAAGGATCTGCACCCAAAAGAAGTTATGGGCAAATAATAATGCATAAAATTAAACTCATAAATGAGTTTCATTAAAAAAATTGGCGCTTGATTTTATGCTAGATTTTTGACCCAATAAATAATAAAATATGGTAATGAAAACACTTCATAAATGTTCTCCATGATTTTAATTTTTCCAATGAGTCATCATGGGCCTCATTTGGCCAAGTAAAACTCCATTTATGAGCTTCCAAAGTTAGTATATTAAAATTGCCAGAATTCTAGAATTTTTGTTGCCTAGGCTAAAAAA
>APFE031141417.1:0-13214 GCA_000404065.3 Pinus taeda
CTATCCCTTAGACTCCAAAATGTTAATATTTGTAGGATCATCTTCTTCTTCTTCTACGGTCATGTTATAACATTTTCGTGCATGACGTAGATGTGTATTCGAGTCTGGTTGAACCCATTCTACCATGTTCTTAGGAATTCTAAAGGTTGTAGCCTTAATTTCTTGAAATGACTCATAAATAAATTCAAAGCCATCCTCAAAGATGAAGGTCAACATGAAACTTTCCCTCAAGATATCCCAGTTAGCCATCCCATGGTGTAACCCAATTTCTAGGTACCAGTTCATCGAATGGCATCCAAAGTGTAACAAAAGATATGCACCCATTCAATTTGAGGTTACTGTCCCAAATATTTAGTCCAGTGCGTAGCTTGCTTGCAAGGAACATCTTTTCCTATGTATTTCTCTATCATACGAGTATCAGTGTATCCGAACCTCAGCTTCATCATTGCCTGTATTCTTTCCAATCAGCAAAGTTGTCCTTATGTTTACCCCACTAATGGGAAGGCGTAGCACACAAAGCTAGATCTAGTGCATGGAATCAATTCTCTTTCGGCACATCCCTTTCAAAATTATCCAAAAAAAAGTTAACATAATCTAAACCATCTTAATGAGGTACATTTCATACCTCTATGGATATGCAGTGAAGTGATTTTGTCAACATCTTGCAGCGCAACAAGGAGACTTCATGTAATCTATTCTTCCAATGCTCAAGTTCTTCATCAAAATGTGAGGTGTAGGAGTTATCTCTATCCCATGTGTCCATCTGCTATAGGATTGATCTAGTCCTCATCATGTGCATTGATCGTATATATCTGATCTAGATTGTCCTCTTCTTCATAATTGTGGACTGGTTTCTTCTATCATGCACCTTCAGTTAGATTGAATGGAACAATTAGTCGAAGCTCCTTCCTCTCAAATGTCATCCTACACTTCTTGACATTAATGACCACATCCATGTCAAAGGCCTAATCAATCCCTAATAATGTAGGGTAAGGATTAATATTGTCCACTATCTCGATCACTTCAAATTCATCTAGGGCACTTGCTCCTTCAATATCCACCATAACCCCATACATGCGCCCCATAGGAACGATCTTTTGTTTATTTTCCATGTGTAGCTAGACAGGAGACCATTGAAGTGTAGGTCTTTCCATTCTCTCCCAAGTCTGTTTTGGTAGCGTATTCAGATCAGATCTTAGATCAAGAATTTTCTGACCAATTTCGTACTCTCCTATTTGCATAGTTAGTCTCATTTTGCGACGTGTTCATTTATTTCTTTTTCCCACTTAACATATGGTGCATTGTTTGGGAGGAGTCTTTCCCTTACTTGTACAATTATCAATTAACTCTTAGAACCCTTCTACCACATTTCTATCCTCCAACAACTTCATACAAGTCTTCAAAAAGGTAGCTAATAATGAAGGATCTACATCGTGCACTTCATTGTTTCTGCCAGACTTCTTTTGACTTCCTAAGGTAGAGGGCTTAGCGAAGCTCTTTTTGGCTTCCAGAAAGGTTTCTTTAGCCCAGTTTAGATCAAATCCAACTTCCTTAGCTCCTTTCCTTTATCTTCTCAAGTGGAAATACCACTTTGCGTCACTATATCAATGTTAGGCTCTTCTTCGCTAGGCTCCATCCTCATCATCTGAATATTCTGCATAGGCGTTTGAGCTATTTTCTCCTGCATCTTGGCTATTAGTACCAGGAAATATTTTATAACATGATCAAACTATTGATATTACTGACAGGAGGGATGTGTTGGGTTCTGACAATTGTGTGCAAAATGACTTGCTTCTCCACAATTATAACAAATGACTTGTTCGTGACCCCTTCCATCCTCTCCTCCTCGTCCTCTTCCTCAACCTTGGAATAACATGAATGCTATGATCGTGCCCTAATTCTGGGGCCGAGCTTCCACCTACATTTGATTTGTAGGGGTACGATCCATCATCAGTTCGTAGCTCTGGAAATTGCACCCATCATGCTCAAGAGATTTACATAAAGTAAAAAATAAATGTTGTAGAGTTTGCATAAAATTTTGTAGGAGATGACAGTTGTCATTCATGTGCTTCCCAGCTATATGACAGATAACACACCGTAAGGCTACCTCTGCTCTGGATCAGCAATATTTTCTAGCTTTAGCGGAACACGACCTCCCCCAATGAGGTATTTCTAATAGACTTGACAATGGCCCTTATCATGACCATGGACTTTACACTTCAAGCACTAAACGTCTTTACGCACCTCGGGTTAGAATTCCTTTCCCTTCTTAAGGCTCTGCAACTCCATATGTAAGCTCACCAACTGCGAATGAAGTTGTTCTACCCCTATATTTGTATCCTGCACCGGTGAAGCTTCTAATCTCATGGAAATCTCCAAATTTTATTCTTGCATCCCTATATTCTTTTGTGACAACAGTAATATCAGATGAGGTAGGAGTGAAGCAATGTACTAATCTCTATGCTGAGTATTTGTAATTCTCATATTAGATTGCTAAATCTGACATTTTAATATTTGATAAAAGTCCCACACAAACTTATTTACCCTCTGCTAGATCTCCTTGAGCTATGTTATAGACTGGGCCTAAGATTTGGGCTTCTTGAACTCACTGTTCAGTGCTTGCTGAGTTTCTAGCATAGTCGCGTTGGGTTTATATGTGTAGAACTTGATGTACTGACTCAACGCTTTGTCTTGCAATGTTGTGACTAGTTGCACTTTCTTCATATTGTCATAAGTGATCTATTGCGCCTTCCATACAACATTTATGACAAACCAAAATTGTTAGGGGTCTTCAGTTCCCACACCCTTAAACATAGGCATCTTCATTATATTCTCCATGTTAAATGATGGAGGTGGAGGCAGAGGTGTAGGTGTGTGAGGGGGAGGTAGAGTCGATGGATGAGGTATACCTGCGATACCCTGAATTATGATCTCCAGTGTGCTTCATGGTTTTCTCAGAATATTACGTTCATTGTCGCTATCAGATGATTGTAAGAACAGACTATATTCAGACCCTGATTTTTCGTTCCTTCTAAGTTCTCTCCCACTTCACATACCCCCAAACATCAATTTAAAATCATAACCCATTTTTTGCATAATAGTATTTTAATTGAGGTCTTTATAGATTTAAGGTAATTACCTCTTGTTCCTTTGAAGAACCAATTCTCTGCTTCACTGTAGCTGGTGGATGTATCGATCGAGAACTTAGGGATGAATCCTCCTAGAATACGATCAACCCAGTGGTTGACAACCCGTGCGATGTTATTTTCGTAAGCCTCCAAGTGCTTCACCGGTTCTTGGGTCCACACAATAAGGCCATCAAGCTTCCACGTACCCTGACTATCTGCCAATTTGGACAACCACTCATACAATTCACAGGGGAAAGAGAAGAAGAAGAATATTTAGTGTTCGTCTGTAAATAGGTATCTATTCAACCACTCTTACTTCGATAATCATGGATTTATGTTGTTGTGGGCTGAAAACATGGGTGGATCTCTTTCTTAGTGGAGAACCAATTATCACACATTCCTCAATAAGATTCTAGTCCCGGCAATGGAACTAGTTGTTGGCTTGATGGGGCTTGACCCAGGTTCAATGTTAGTTACACCAACCAACAAAACTCTAAATTGTTGGCCCTTTTGGGAACCACCCGCATAGCGCAGGCTGCAGCCTCACCCGAAGCAGTATTGAGGGATTACAGAACTAGGTTTCTGCATCCAGAGGTTAGGGTGATGGGTTACTATGGCTTCTAGGGCT
The DNA here is from genome assembly GCA_000404065.3 of Pinus taeda. Taxonomy (NCBI): domain Eukaryota; kingdom Viridiplantae; phylum Streptophyta; class Pinopsida; order Pinales; family Pinaceae; genus Pinus; species Pinus taeda. The sequence goes on from APFE031141417.1 coordinate 3,757, forward strand.
TACCTCTGTCTTCACGAATCCTAAACCTTCTGGAACAATTAATAACAATAAATATTATACAAAAAAATTATGTCTTCGTGAAGGCCACTAACTAGTCATAACATCCATAATTTATATTGATCTACCATTTTTGTGCGTTAGATAAACATTTGTTCATATACTTTCAGATACAAAGTGGAAACACATAAATTTCAGAAGTAAATACAGATAAGTAGATACACAAAGTATGGATCAAGGATGTCTTTTATTAGATTATCTTTCAATGTACAAACTTTCCTTCCTTTCACACTCAGTTTCAAGGGCATGCACATTCATATTGCAGACTTACCAAGGTCTCCGTGCACTGAGATGCAGGAGCCTCCCCCTTCACCTAAGTATAGGAAATAGACATTCTCGCCTTAGGTTGCCGAAACAATTATTTTTCTATCTTATGATGCTCTCTTAGACTCGCTATGACTCTTCTATTTATATCCTTTGCTTTTACAATACCATTGTCCGCGGACGATGGGTGGGTCTCAAAGCCTTCTTAACGCATAACAAACTAAGGGATTAAAGGCCCTTTGACTCTTATTGTCTTTGTGCTCCACTTCCACAAATCATGAAGACTTTACATTAAAAAGGAAATACAAAATTTTAACCCTAGGGACCCCATCCCAGCACAAAGGGAATAGTGAAGCATAGATATAACTAATTATCTCAAAAATTCCTTCCAAAAAAAAAAACTACACCCATTAAGACCTCAGAAATCTCTATTATGACACACCAAGATGATGAAATGCAATATCATATATCATATTTACCAAGACAAGTGCAACAATTTTCTCTCCTAAAAAGAGCAACGAAAAATGAATTAGAAGTGATGAATGTTAATATGTATGGCTTGAAAGAAAAAATAAAAAGGGACATGGAAGTTTTGAAGGATGGTTTAAAAAATATGGTTTAAAAGAAGAAATAAAAGGGGACATGGAAGGCTTGAAGGATGGTTTGGAAAAGTTACTACAAGCAATGCTTCATAATGGTGACAAGGTAATTCATGAAAATCATGATGAGAACAAAAGTAATGTGAATCATGATTTTAGAGACTATGAATTTGGGTTGAAGATAGACCATATTCAAAATATCAATATGAGGAGGTTTATGGCAAGGATCTCGTAACATGGATACAAAAAATGGAGCAGTTATTTTATCTACACGATGTGCAACACACACAAAAGGTATGCATACCATATTTATATTTATAACCCAATTAATTTTTATGGTATTTATGTCTTTATTCATATAAATCAATTGTGACTTGTATAATGTTTATGGAGAAATTGATAACACATTATGAGGATACAAAGAATAATACCTTCTTTAGCCAATTGATAAATCTCAAACCAAAGTGTTTAGTTGGGGAGCACATTGAGTACTTTCGAATACTGAATATCAAGGTAAATAGTATTCCATAGGAGAATATAGTTGAAGTATTCATATGGATTTTAAAGGATAGCAACCAACATGAGGTTTGCCTTGGGAATCTAAATCACTGGAGAATACGTTCACAGTGGTAAGAAAATTTGAAAGAAAAATTATGGAAACAAGTAGGTATACCACTCACAACTATAAATATGGAATATTTACCACTCGTAATCTTCCATGACCTACAAGGTTTACACCACAAAAAATACAGGAAAAAAGAGGAAAAGGGTTTTGTTATGATTGTGATAGAAAATATTCTAAAGGTCATAAGTGTGTAGAGAAGATATGATTTTACATAGATTGTGAAGATGAAGAAGAAAAGGAACAAGAAACATCAAAAGAAGAAGATATACACCAAGAATCAAGCGCAGGAGTTAAAAAATAACAAATGAATTTGACCATATCTTGTAATGCATTTGCAGGAATTACCACCCCTCAAAATCACAACATAGAAGGATATGTCAAGAAGAAAAAAGTAATAGTGTTGATTGATTTAGGTAGTACCCATAATTTTATTCATTGTAATATAGACAAGGATTTGAATTTTTTTCCATATTTAGCACCAGAGTGTCGAGTGATGTTTGTAGATGGAGGAACTATAAATTGCTGAAGGAAGTGCCATAAGATCAATCTAACCAAGAAATATGTATTGAATAGTCCAATGCTTGCCATTCCAATTTGTGGTGCTAATGTTGTATCGGGAATCCAATTGTTAGAATATTTTGGGACAATACCTTTTATTGTTCAATAAATTTTCTTGAAATATTTTTAGGAAGGAAAGGATATTGAACTAAGGGGAATAGGGAAACTTGGGAAGATAGTAAGATCTAATGGAATGACAAGGATATTGAATAAGGAAAAACGCGAGGTAATTATGAAATTATACTCATTATATGTTCAAACATCTCAGTCATCCATTTATCCAGATCTCCAAAGTGATCTTGAAAATCATTCCAAGGTATTTGAGACTCCCAAAGGTCTCCCACCTATTTAATATCATGATCATACAATTCAGTTAATTCTAGGAATTGTTCTTCCAAACATCAAGCCTTACATATATCGCTATGCTTAGAAGAGTGAAATTGTACGTATGGTTGTAGAAATGCTAGAGGCAAGTAGAAATTCCACCCAGCCAAAGTTATTTGTCTTCTCCATTGGTATTGGTGCACAAGAAGGATGGATCATGGTGTATGTGTTTGGATTATAGAGAACTCAAAAAATTTAGTTTTAAAGATAAATTTCCCATTCCTATCATTGATGAATTGTTGGATGAACTATATGGATAAATTTAATTACTAAGATGGATCTTCATTTAGAATATCATCAAATTAGAATGAGGGTAAAATACATTTGAAAATAACATTTAGAATTGGTGAAGGTCATTTTGAATTTTTGGTGATGCCTTTTGGCCTTACTAATGCACCTTCCACATTCCAAGGTTTGATGAATTCCACTTTCAAACCGTTAGAAAATTTTCATTAGTATTTTTGATGATATACTAATATGCATCAAGTCTTGGAAATATCATATTTGAACATGTTAACAGGGAGCTCAAACCATTGTACGAGAAATAATTGTATGAAAAACCCTCAAAATGTTAATTTTGGGTACATGAAGTGGAATATTTGGGTCATATTGTATCTCATGAGGGTGTTAAGGTAGATCCTAACAAAATTAAATCCATCAAGGAATGGAAAATCCCCACAACCTTAAGGCATCTTCAAGGATTTCTTGGGTTGATAAGGTAAGACTAGAAGTATTTTAAGAATAATGGGAAAATAGCAGCACCTCTAACAACATTACTAAAGAAATATGAATTTTTTGGACTCTAGAAGCAACTAAGGCCTTTGAAAAACTTAAAGAGGCAATGTGCTGAGCTCTAGTATTAGTTATACTAGACTTCAAAATTTATTTTATTGTGGAATGTGCTGCCTTAGGAAATGGTATTGGTGTTGTTTTAATGCGAGAAGGAAGAACCATTTTTTTTAAAGCAATCGAATCAAAGGAAAGTATTTACACAAACATATTTATGAGAAGGAAATGTTACAAATACTACATGCCATGAATCAATGGCACCCTTACCTAATGGGAAGACATTTAAAGGTAAACACAGATCATGGTAGTCTTAAATACTTCTTGGAACAAATAGTATATATTAAGAAGAGCAACAAAAAAGGGTCAGAACTATGTTTGGTTTTTACTTTGAAATAATCTACAAAAAAGGGAAGAAAAATGTTGTTGCAGATGCATTATCAATAAGGGATGAGGAAGTGGAGACATTTCTCTTTTCCATTTCTATTATCCATCCTGATTGGGTAAGTGAAGCAAGGGATGAACAAAATAATGATGAAGAGGTGTGGAAACTCATTCAAAATTTGTAGCAAAATCCCAATGAATATGATACATTTATCTTGAAAAATGATTCATTTTGGTACAAAGATAACTTATATATATGTAAGAAATCCCAACTGAAAGAAAAGGTTCTTTTGGATTTACACACCTCCCCTAGAGGAGGAAACTTACGATTTTAAAAACTTAGCACAAGGTAAAGAAGAAATTTTTTTGGGATGGTCCTATATATTATATTAAGAGGTTTGTGGCAAAATTTTTGGTTTTGCAAAAAATAATGTTGAGACAAATAAGACCCTAGGTCTTTTACATCTATTAGACATTTGAAGAAAACATTGGGACAAGGCCTCAATGGATTTCATCACAGGTATACCCAAGTCTGAAGGAAAGAGTGTCATCATGGTGGTAGTTGATATACTTACCAAGTATACATAATTTTATGCACTATCTCATCCTTTCAAAGCCAATGCAGTCACTAATGCATTTGAGGAAACGATTCAAAATCTACATGGAAACCCAAATATTATGGTAAGTAATAGAGATCCCATTTTCACTGGAAATGTTTTGACATAATTATTTTTTTGTATTGGTACTCAATCAACTCATAACTCAACTTATCATCCTCAATCTGATGGGAAAACTGAGATAGTGAACAAATATTTGGAAGGATATATTTGTTTCTTTGTATCTTATAAATAAAAACAATGGGTCAAGTGGTTTCCTCTAGTGGAATTGTTGTATAACACTTCCATTCATACTGTGACAAAGATGAACACATTTATGGTACTTTATGGATATCATTCACCATTTGTCATTCACATTTCCTCTAAGAGACAATTCTAATGTTCAAGTAGTGGAAGATCACATCAGGCATCAACAACAAGTTCTCCAACTCTTAAAGGATAACCTAACTCTGGTGCAAAATAGAATGAAACAATAAGTAGATCATCATCACATTGAATGAAGTTTTGACACAAGCGATTGGTATTTTTTCAGCTACAACCACATAAACAAATGTCCCTCAAGCAATATAATAATGATAGTAAATTATCACCAAATTACTATGGAACTTATAAGGTGGTGTAAAATATTTGTACTATGGCATGAATTGGAGTTCCGAAGATATTCACGAGTACACCCATTTTTCCAGGTTTCATGCTTAAAGAAGGTTATAGGTGACAAGGTTCTAGTTCAAACTATATTTCCAAAAATTGACAAGGAAGGAAAAAATCATATTGGACCCTGAAGCAATCACCAAAATAAGAATTCAACAGATATGGAATCAATCGAATTGAAGAGTATCTCAATAAGTGGAAGAACTTACCTGTTGAAGATTGGACATGGGAGGATGATTATTGTTTATAAAAGCATCTATAAATACTCAAGCATTGAAGAAAACACTTTTTCGCAGAGGGGCATGTTCAGTCCCTATAGTAGTAGTGTAGCCCCTATAATTTTATTTTGTGCCCCATAGAAGCCCACTATTGTTAGTGTTATGCCCTTACATTATTATTCTTATGTAGGCCCTAATTATATTTTGACTCTTTAGATTCCTATATATACTAAGGAGGTATTATCATTTGAATCATCCAATAATTTTTCATTTATATGATGTAAAGAGAGGTTCCCCCCTCGAAGTGCTTACTGCCTAGTCATTGATCTATATTTTTTTATGTTTCTATTTTATTTTGATCTAGATATATGACATTTTTTTAGTGTATGCAGTTGAATTTTAATATTCCTATCATAAAATTGCTAAAAGTGTTAATTATTGATTCACCCCCCAAGTAATTCGTTATTCCAATGGTTGGCATGAAAACTTAGTTTGTTCAAGAATATTTAAACCATTGGAAGGTACACCGATAAGGAATTATGTGTAGACAAGAAATTTAGGATGTATACTCAAGAAAGATTCCAATTTTTTATGGTGAAAACTATGTATTTTGGAAGGTGAGGATGGAATCCTATCTCATGTCCCTAGTTTTAGATGTTTAGAGCTTTGTATTAGTTGATTATACAGTCCCAACAATGCCTCCTATAGATTCTGATGGTAAAACGTTTTATGGGAGCAATGCAAAGGATAATAATGTCATTTTATTTGGTCTTACTCAATCTAACCTAGTAAAGGTATTGCATTGTAAGTTAGCCAAGGAAGTATGGTAAAAATTTGATAGATTTTGTGAAGGAGATTAAAAAGTTAAGAGAGTCAAGCTTCAAACCTTCAAAATGAGGTTCGAGAGCTTATGAATGTATGAAGAAAAAATACAGCAGAATATTTCCTTCAAGTTGAAGTAGCAAACATGATTAAAGGAATTGGTGAGTATCTTAAAGAGGAAGTAGTTGTTCATATGGTATTGATATCTCTACCTATCAAATTCAATGCTAAGATCTCAACCATAGAAAAGATGTTAAACCTAAAGTCTCTTATAATGGAGTAACTACATGGAACTCTCACAAACTATGAGATGAGATTAGGAAAAGAGAATATTGAGCCAAAAGGGGTAGCATGCAAAGTGTCCAAGAAGACTAAGGAATAAAAAGATTTCCAAGAATGTTCTAGTTGCAAATCTGATCAATAATTGTCTCAATTTGCTAGAAAATTAAAACATGGTTTAGGTAAGTACAAGGGAAATTTACCCTTCAAATGATTTTATTGTCAAAGATTTTGGAAATTTTCCTCCAAGTGCCCTTATAGAGAGAAGCCAAAAAAGGATAAGGATCAAAATCCATAAGATAAAGCTAAAAAATATTCGAAGAATAAATTCTTCAAGAAAATAGGGCTCTAATCCAACGAGGATAGTTATACATTAGAAGAAAATGATGAATATTTTTCAAAAGATGAGTTTGATGAACTCTTGGTCATGGAATTTGAATTTGAATAAAAATCCAATAATGATAGAAACCTTGAGGAAGAAGAGGAAGAAGTAGTGGATCTCAAAGGGGAGTTTATTCGTACTCTTGATGAGTTAAGGAAGGCCAAAAAGAAGAATAAGCAACTAAATGTTTAGATGTTGAGAGCTAAAGAAGGTATGTACAACTTTGATAATGAAGAGTTCATTTATCAAATAGAACAACGCAAGAAAATTGGAGTTTGGAGGGCTTGAAAATTAGCTAAGTGTTGGCCATAGTCAGTTAGTTAGGTAGAGAGGTACACTATACATTTGCAGGTTGTGCTTAGGATTGATAAAGCATATGTATTCATCTCTATTCTTTGATTAATTCAATATTGATAGGAAGGGGTTTTGAACAATTTATTTCCCCTAGATAAATCTTTGTGCATGGATGATTTTTCCTATTGCATGTCTGTTTTTTGTTCTAGATTTTGAATTGAATTTTGTAGAACAGTAGAGTAGATTTGAGTCTCATGATTTAGTAAATTTCATGAGTAGTTTTGAATATATATCATAATTTCTACATTTTGTGCAAAATATATAAAAACTACCTTCATTATTTATCCACAAAAATCTTAGCTATTAATTTGGTCGATAAATAAAGTTATGAATGATATTATGAGTCTCTTATGATAATTTGTAGTCATTACCACAATCCTTTCATTTGATATATCCTTATTTTAGATCGATATGACAGTTATGTAGATTTCTCTTCATTATTCACAAATGTAAAAAAGTATAAAGGCGTTCGAGTAGTCATGTCCTATGATGAAGTGAATATTCCTTATAATTTGTGGAGTCCATGGTTTAGAATCTTCATGTATAGATATTGTCCCTAGGATAAGTCTGTCATAAACCTTTCGGGACCATAGTTCATCTATCTCTTGTATTAGGATATAAAAGAACCTGGAAGATGATATGCTTGGTTCTAGTTCCAAAGTTACATTAGAATTGGAACTAAGACATGAAAATCCACTAGGTATTCCAGACTTTAAGATATATAATTATTTATATGGTGAAAATGGAGTACCATCTGATGAATTGGTTCTAAACATGTATTTATCACCTTTCTTTCATAATTTTAATATGTATGGTCCACATTCGATTAATAAACTGTCTGATACACAATATTATATTGTTACTTCCTTAGACAAGGAAGCATGATGGACCCTTAAAATATGTGATAGTGTTAGAGTCGGTCTTGTTAGTCCTTCATCAGAGATCAAAACTCTTTCTGCATTTCATTTTTAGGTGTCTTGCTCCATCCACTCAGTTGCATTCCGCTAGAGGCATGCCATAATCTGACGGAAGGGTCTCGTCAATTCATTCCCCTCATGTCTTGTACTTGTTGGCTTAGGTCTTTTGTCAGTGTTCACTAAGGTCCATGACAGTCAATGTTCGATCCTTAATGGACAAGAGTCATTTTCGGTCATTAGGTCTAGGGGTTAGTCAATTTGGTCTTCAACTATGCCCAATAAAGCCATGCAGGCCTGAGGGAGGCCCTTACAAAGTTATGATTCAAAGAGTTTCATCGTCAGGTTGACAGATTACGACTCTTCTTCAAAACTCTACTTTGAAGAAAAGTCAAACAGTGTGTAATTTGTGAAAATTTTCAAAAACATCTCCAGTTGATTTCTTCAGGTGCAGTCATGGTTTCCGTGGCCAAACGCCATGTCATGCGACCCCTACAAAAAGTGCTGAAAATTTCATCATTCTAGCTAAACATTCAAAGGAAAAAGTGAAATTCAGTGTTGCATTAAGTCAGTGAAAAGAGCCAAAATGAAACATTAGCAAAGTGGGGTTTGGAGAAGACAAAATTAAACCCATGACTCCAAATTCATTTATATACAAGTTTCCACAAAATCAAAGTCATTGTGCAAATCAAGGTCATAGAGAAACATAGCAAAGAATTGAGAGAGCAAAGTGTGTGTTTGGAGTGAAGTTGGATTCATTTTCAGGAGCGCAGCGCACACACAGAGGGGCGCGGCGCATAGAGCGCGACCCAGCAGTGTTAAAAATACAAGGGCGTGACTCATATAAAGGGCGCGACACACTGGGTTTGTTGTGCCATGCACACCCATAGAGTCCTGAAATTGTTCCCAATTGCATCAATTTTTTTGGAATTCCTTCTAATTGCCAGGTAGGGTCTGTCTCTTGGCTTTCTCATCAAATTTTTGTGAAGGTTATGGAGGTTCATGGCTATTTATGGTTGTAACAAAAACTCATAAAACCTACCACTAAAAAACTTCAAAGCCATTGTTGCTAGGGTTGCAAACTTGTGGTATTGATGCCAAGGCTCCTCGTTCACCTCTCATTTTTCCCCTTCTTCCCACTGTTCCCTTCCCCCCTATCTCATTTTCCCTATTATCCCTACCCTAAAACACTATAAAATCCCAAAACCCTACCTTATCAAAACCCCAAAACCATACCTTATCAAATCCCCAAACCCTCCTACATATCCCTAAACAAAACTTCTCCCCATAACCCCTATCCCCATCATATTATTCCCCTCCTAATACTCCTTTTTTTTCACTATTCCCCTTGGTGGTAGATATCACAACAACACCTAGTTTCATACCATCCTCAAAGGGCAGCCCCAAGTACAGTACACACAGCAGTCATGGAATCTGAGCATTCATCAGAGTATGAGATGGAGACACAAAGTGATTCATCCTCGGAAGAACAGGCTCCCAGGAGACATCACAAGAGTGGCAAACATGTTAGGGATGAGCCAACCACCCTCATTGAATTGCAGGC